>JARFJB010001976.1:6497500-6652500 GCA_036346205.1 Vesta saturnalis
TTTATTTTATTTCGTTCGCAGTAACTGATATACAAAAGCGATTGCATTCAAATTTGATAACATAGGGTTTTGATTGAACCAACATGAACAAAGTGGAAAAATGTATCGAGTAAGTCGACACAAATTTTAAAGTTTTGTGAAAACAATAGGCATACCATTAAACTTAATCCAATATAACTAAATGAGTTTCCGGACTGTTTCCAGAGATCCTGTGTTGACTTGCGTGTCGATCAGTTGAGTACCATTCACGCAAAAGTTGATAAGTCCATATAAGCGACTTTCACGTAATGTACATCATATGAATCGTTTTGCAAAACTCTATCGATTGCAATACTATAAAATGAAGCATAATCTATAAGGTTATTTAAATTAGATTATAATCAGCTGTCAAATAATAATGGGAGAGAGTGGTGATCTAATGTAGGTCGGAGAAGACAGTTCAGGATCGAAAAAAACAAACAAAAAGGGCAACAAAACGTACAACCAGTAAAATTAAAAGGTGAGTTGGATTTACTTGTATTTATTATTTATTTATTAGAACTTCTTAATTGAGGCTGAAATGCATGACGCTAAAGCAGTAGGAGTGATTGTGAGTGAAAGAGCGAAAAGACATGTTAAACAGTACGAATTGGTATCCTACAGGTAATGTGGGTTCGAATAAAAGTGGAATTTCAAAAAATGTTTCTCATTGTATGCTATGCACCGGTGAATGGAGAAAGAGACAAAGAGTGTGAGAACGATGTGGAGAACGTGTTGAACGTATGTAAGCCAAACGAAAGAGTCCTAGAAAAGTTCTGAGACCACAGAGTCAATGAGAATGGTTAACGCCTGGTGAACATATGCGTGGAAAGAAACCTGTTTGTATCTAATACGTGGTTTAAGCATAAAAATGTGCATATGTATACATGGCAAAGAGGTGAAAGTATGATTGATTTGATAGTATATGATAAACGACTTAGAAACTATTTTATTAGGGTAGATAAACTAGCAGACAACGGTGCGAGAATGAAATATGCAGATGCTGTAAGTAAAGAATTGAATCTGAATGAAGCAGTGTGTAATGAACAAATAAAGGCCAATGACGTTGAAAGTGCATGAATAAGCTTGAAAGACTGTGTTGTCAATTGTGTCGTACAGATATGTGGGAGCGACTATAGGTGAACAGAAAAAATGTGCTTGGTGGAATGGATCAGTAAAAAAGGCAGTGTGCATGAAAAAAGATGCATATATTGCAATGATTACTGAAAAAAATGAGACTGAGAAAAAGCGATTGTATGAGGTGTACAGTTTAAGAAACAAAGAAGCGAAGGAGGTAGTGAAAATAAGTAGAGGAAGTGATGGCTGTGGAAGGAGAGAAGATGCAGAATAATTTTGATAGAAACAAAAAACCCTTTATGGAAATTGGTCAAAAATACAAAACGTGGCCCGAAACAGAACGCTGCAGGAGTGGTGAATAGGACCAACGAAATAGTATGGGGCGATTGTGAAGTGAGGAAATGCTGGCAAGAATATTGCGGAAACTTACAGTAGTGAGGAAAATAAGACTGAAGAGTTTAATAAGGAGAATGTAGAAGGAATAGCGAAAGTAACTGAGAAGGACATTGGGTTAAACGAGGTAGAGAAATCAATGATAAAATATGGAGGTACAAAGCTAACACAAAGATTGTGTGAATTTTCAACGTATGCCTTAATTGTGGAAAAGTGCAGAGTAATGGCAAAAACTACAGAGGAATAAGTTTGCTCAGTGTACCTGGTAAAGTATTTGGAAGAGTACTGATTGATATAATACCTGAAACTACCCAAACTAAGATCTGGGATGTGCAGAGAGACACGATGTATTGATGGTTGCTCTCCAGCAGGTGATCGGAAAGTGTGTAAGTGTAAAAAAGAAGCTATACTGTGCGTTTGTAGATATGGAGAAAGCATATGACAGAGTGAATAGGGAGAAGTTGTGGGAAATATTAAATGAATATGGCGTAAGGAAAGGTTTAATAAACGTAATAATCTACAAGGATGTCACCGTGGTTGTTCAATGCAAACATGGATAAATGTGTTAGGCAATCATGTACCAATACAAATGGTGTAATGGTTGGTGACATAAATGTAGGAGTTCTGGTAAACGTGAACAAAACAAAGATTGTGGTGTTCAATTGAAAAGTCGAAAAGGAGAGTAGAGTATTTATCGTGAATGATGAAAAGTGGATGAGTTGGTATATCTGGGTAGAATGTTTACTGCAGATGGTACAATGGATGGCGAGATTGGACGACGGGTCAATGCTGGAAGTATATGGATGATAATGAAAAACGAAAGCATGAGCATAGCTGCAAAACGAGCAATCTATAATGGCGTGCTTGTCGTCAGTACTGTATGGAAGTGAGACATGGGTATGTCAAAAAAAGCAATAAAATAAATGCAGTGGGCATGAGTTTCCACACTAGCTTGACTTATTGGATTTTCTGCTAGTGCGATGTATGTGGCTTCTTTGAGTTTCCAGGGAGTTATATTTTCGTCCTTTGCCACTATCTGTATGTTATCCCATTGGATACGGTGGTCTTCGTTCCAGACATGTTCGGCGATTCTTGATGTTTCTGTTTGGTCCTTGCTGACGTTGTTCTTGTGTCTTAATTGCTTCTAATAATCTGCTTCGGTCAGCGTGCTTTGGAAAAATGTCAAACCTTGAGAGCAATTAATGTCTTTAAGTAAATAGTGTCACTTAATTCTAAAAGTATGCTTTACACTTTACAAGAAAGGATAGAAATTATTCCTCTTGATTATGAGAACAATCGTTCTGCTATTACTGCTGCTAGAATATTTCATAATAGACATACAGGAAGAAATACATCGCATACGTACATTTCAAAATTGGTAAACATATTCACCCAAACTGATTCAGTAATCCCTAACAACCTGCCAGGAATGAAATTCAAACTGCTGTATTGGGTCATGTGGCACTAAATCCCAGAGTAAATATTCGTCAATTATCACGTGATACTGCGGTGTCCCAGTCATCGATGTGTCGAATATTAACATCACAAAAATTTCATCCATCCAAAATCCATCTTGTGCATGAACTCAATAAAGATGACGATAATTGCGGATTGGAATTCTGTGACATTATGACACAACATTTGATGGATAGCACGAACTTACTATACAACGTTTGTTTTTCTGATGAGAGTGCTTTCTTCTTAAATGGAAATATTAATCGACATAATTGTAGATACTCGAGCGATAGTAATCCTAAAATAACAAGAGAGTCACATACACAATATTCTGAAACGTTAAACGTTTGGGCAGGAATTTTTGGTAGGTTACGTTATGCTCGTTGCACTTAATAATTATTTCATACCGAAGACACCTATTTATTAATTATTATAATTAATTACAATAGGAGATACTTATTTAAATTTGTTGGAGGAGCATATTGAACTCATGATGACGGAGGAAATTGAAATTGTCCCCAATTATTCCGAAGTTGATATTCATTTTCAACAAGATGGGGCTCCACCATACTGCAGTTAGAGAGTTCTTAAACACAACGTTTCCAGGTCAATGGATTCGAAGGTGGGGTTCCATCACGTGGTCAGCGAGATCTCCAAACTTGACACCTCTGGATCTCTTCTTATGAGGTTATTTGAAGAATAAGGTTTACTCGACAGTTCCCAATTCTTTACAGAAGTTACCGAAAGAATAGTGAATGAATGTAATAACCCCAGAGATCTTGACAAATGTGGGAAGGGAATTTGAAAGTAGACTTATCTTCTGTGTGGGGGTTGGTAGTAGACGTTTTGAATTAATTGTACTTTTAATACTTTAACTTTATGTAAATGGCTCAGATTTTGTTAAACATGTATTAGTTTTGGATGATTATAGAAGGGGTCAATGTCAACGATTTTAAAAAACAAACGTGTGGCGTATTCCCTATGCCAACCGATTTCCAATGATGGGTCACAAGTGAGGTATTGCCATTTAATGTTTTTAAGTGACACTCCCTCCCCCTCCCCCGAATAATGACAAACAGGAATGACGCTTAGATGAAAATGTGTCCCCCTTAACCCTTTTTGGGAAAAAAATTTGTGTGCATATATAGGGTTATAGTAATGGTTTATAGAATATATGGATGTGATTTTTACTTGTTTTTAATTTTTATATTTTCCAAAATTGCTTTGTTACTTTGAGGTCACACTGGGCGTTAAGAGTTTTCAACATTCGACATCCACCTTTTGTATTCATTGTACAAGTATGGTAGTAGAGAAACAAATTCAATGTGATTGAGATGTTTCATTATTCAACATCAGTTACCATTTATAAAAAACAATTGTCATTATGATAAAAGTACAAATTTACAAAATAAAATATTCAGTCTGTGTGGAAATCTACAAAGCAGTTGCTCTTAGGTGTGAAACATAGATACATCTTGCATTTTGAGCATGACACTTTTGGGATGCCGTCACAGCCAGGTTTCTTACAGCGACCTTTTTTTTCTGAGAACTGCGGTCAATGACTCAGTTCATCTTTTCTTGCTTCCTTAATGGGAACTGCGGAAGTTGGACCCTTCTTTCTCTTCGCTTCCAGTTGCTATTCTATTGAAGTCGAACTGGGTCTTCACCTCTTCTTTTGGCTTTGTTTGTTTTCTTGGCAAAGGCAGGCAGCAACTGAAGCCTTGAAGTCAACGAGGCTACGTTGATTGTTTTTGGGGACAACTGCAGCCTCGTAATCTCTTCTGTATACCAGCCAGGTTGTGACTACTGTAAGATCCAACATATGGAACACGATCGTAGATACCATTTCTTAGATTGAATACTAGTGCGGTATAATGCCACTAAACTATCTAACAAATCAACCCCTCCGATACACTTATTCTACAGCAGCACAATGCTTGGACATTCAACCATTATTCTTTCTTTTTTGGTTCTGTCCCACCTTTTTTTTTATGATTGTGGACCTGAACAGGCTAAAATTGGCCTATCGTGCTAAAGCACTCAGGAACACTTAGGAGGGTGGATACAGGGATAATGAATTGCCAATAGATGCCTATGAACACCTACCTTAAATTTTCTCATATCATAAGTGAGAGGAAAGCAGGAACTAGGGACATCATTCCAGAGTTTAGAAGTCAAGTGGACAAGTGGAGATTTGTACTGCATACTGATGATGTGAATGAGCGAACCGAGTGTTTCTCGTAAAGATATCCCGAGATGGTATCAAAGAATATAATTCAGCAGCACAATAGTCGTTGTAATAACGATAATACAAAGAAAGAACTGAAACCATCCTTTTATGCTCAACGGACTGTATGTGAAAAGTTAAGGACGGGTCATTTATAAACCTAATCGCTCTCTTTTGAATACGACCAACGATATCGACAGCCTATTGGGGAGCACTAATCCAGAGGTGAGAATTATATTCCAGATGAGGCCAAATTTGGGCCTTATACAGCAGAAGAAGTTGTCGAGAGGTAAAGTACTGCTTAGATCTGTACAAAAAGCCTATTTTACGAGCAGCTGTTTTGGTAGCTGACAGAAGATGGTCAACCCATGAGAGATTTGAAGATACAGTCATGCCCAACAGAATAATAGAGTCTGAAAACTTAAGAACTGAGCCATTCATACTTAGAACAGGATCGATCTTTTTTGGCGGACACAAGACAACACTGAGTTTTGTTAACATTCAATTTAACTAGATTATTGCTTCCCCATTCGAGAATACGTTGAATTTGCCATTTCAGCTTTAATTTCTTGATTTGACATAGAAGGTGGATTATCACTATGAGTAAACTGAGATGAACTACAGTGAAGAGTGCTATCGTCAGCAAAGCAATGGATGGGGTTAGTTGTTGAAGAAATAAGGTCATTTATGTACAGTGTAGGCACTATAACGGATCCCTGTGGTACGCCTGCGTTAATGCTAACTTCTTTTGAAAAAAAGCCATCAACTACGACATGTATTCGTCTTTTATCAAGGAAACTAGAAACCCAGTTGATGAGCGTATCATTTAACCTAAACGAGGTGAGTTTGGCAAGTAAACACTTATGCCAAACTATTGTTCCAAACTTGGGTCACATATGAAAGATCACCTGTTGAACGACTTTGCCTAAACCCATATTGGTGGCCACTAAGGAGTTTGTTAGTTTCAAGGAACGTGAGCAGTTGCTGATTGATGGCTTTTTCCATGATTTTAGACAAAATGGAAGTGATGGCAATTGGTCGGTAGTTTGAGGGATCGGTCTTATCGCCTTTTTTGGGAATAGGTTGAACATCTGCTAACTTTCATGATGAAGGGAATTCCCCAGAAGACCTAGAGATCGTATAGAGCTTAGATAGGACTGGTACTAGTTCGGGGGAATATTTCTTCAAGACAATAGCTGGGATACCGCCTGGGCCAGTCGCCTTATTGAGATCAAGGCTACTGATGATCGATTCCGAGAGCTTGTACCGAAAATGAATTGGTTTCATAGCGTATGAAGAAGAGTTTACTAGGGGCACATCGTTTCCAGAATCATTGAGACGAGAGTTTGATGCAAACAAATCCACAAAAACATTGGCTTTGTCTACAGAATCAGCAACTACCGATCCGTCAATAGATGTCAGGGGGGGAAATGAAGATGTTCCAAAGTTTTTACTAATGGCTTTAGCTAAAAACCAAAATTTACGACAGCCTAAAGGAGATGTAGCTAGTTAAACAGTTGATGTGGGATAGGTGCTAGAGAAAGTACTCAATAAATGCACAGCCTTATTATCGTACCACTTGATAGCCCTAAGAGTGACGCCGTTCTTCTTTGAGATGAATTCTTCAGATGCACCTCTTCCTTTTTTCTTCAGGTCCTTGTCCGAAGTGAAACTACAGCCTCTTAGTCTATTCGGTCGCACAGTTCCGAGGGACTGGATACCCCATTTCTCAAGTTCAACTTCTAGCTGGATGCTGGTGAACCAGTTGTCACATTTCAAAATTATGGATAATGTTTGCAGAGTCACATAGACGAAATGCTTTGTAACCCCATTTTTTAGGTTTATTTTTTATATAATTTTTGAGGCTGTTTCCCTTTGAACGGTATTATTTGCTCATCAATTGACAATTTCTCGCTTATAAGTATAGATTTGAAATTATTCACTAATGACTGGGGAAGAGGTCTTATATATTTTATCATTGGGATCAAGATTTTCATTGTTGTTGAAATGGAGCCCTAATTTTATTTGTTCCCATAGATTACGACTCATTATGTCAGCCACTACAGGATCGCGTCATTGATTTGATGCAGGCAGCCCATACAATTGACATATACATGCAACATCCGAAAAATTGTTCTATTTCATTTTTGTCGACACTAATTGGTTTTGTGGGATTACGTTGCACTGAATATAAAATTTGTTTCATAAACAGTGTTTTCTAAAATATTATCATCAAAGAGATGCCTGAAGTAACTGATTGGTTATTGTGGAGTTTCAGGGCTGGTTGGGAGACTTCCTTTCCAGGGCTGTATAGGGCAAGCTACACGAGTATTGATTTTTTTCATGTGAAATCAGCATTTCCAGTATTATTTTCATCAATATCGTCACCACTGTCATTGTTTACAATGCTAGAATAATCATTATTCACACCGTTATTGTGAGAGTCGTCAACATTGTCCTCATCATCGCTTTCAGGAATGATAATCCTATCTGTATTTCCTAAAAGTTCCAGTTTCTCCACATTACTCTTATCTGGACACCTTCCTTTTTATTTTTTGTTCTTCCATAGAATGTCTTGCAATCCATGGCACTAAACTTTTAGCTAACAAATCTGTAAATAATCATTATATAAGTTATATTGCTTACAAAATGGAGTAATATTTACATATGCCTTTGCATATTTTTTGAACACCCAGAAATCTTGAAACACTGTAAAAACAGTCATTGAAATCACACTACTACAGTCACCATAACATGTGATTGAGACCATAAGCTACAGACCTCTATGGGAAAAAAAACTACTAAAGATTGCCAATTTTAACGGAATCAACAGTCATACTGTTACTTTCAAATCACTTTGGTCATCCTATACAAAATCTTGTAAATTACAATCAAATAGTAGTAATAAAAGTATGTTACTGCAAAGTTACATTGGGCAATAGAGGGTTAAAACAAAAATCGACCTGTTCCGGCTTTTTTTCGGTAAAATCAATTATGTGACAGATAATTATGAAACTTTTCTCTGACACTCTTTTCAATGCGCCACTTTTTCCTTTCTCGAACGCATAACAAATGAAAACAAAACACTTTCGAATTTCAAAAAAGCAAATTTTATGTATGTAACAAAGTAATCAGACGTATCATAAGTCAGCTAATGATAACCGGGGATCGAGCCGGAGATGTTCCAGAAAGCAACAAAGTGACGCATTTAAAAGATATCCATTTTGTATACCTTAATCGATTGTTTTAAAATTTGAGATTTGAATTCCCATTGTTAAGAGCTTTTCAACGATGTGCTACATGACCCCCCTTTCCATTAAAATTTTTTTTACAAAATGGGCGTGTCCGCCATATTGAGTTTTTGGTAACATTTGTTTATGCGTCCAACAAAAAATAAAAATCGACCTGTGGGAGAGATTCTCCAAAAATACTTATTTTGCAAATTATTAATTTTGTTCCAGGCTTTTGGACCACCCTGTATAAAAAATCACTTTCTGAAAGTTTTAGAAAATTGACTTATTAACTTTTGCGTGAATGCGCCTCAGTTGCAATATCTCAAAGTCGGGTGACTTAGTACATTGATCCTGGGTTCGAATCCCCGTTTGGGAATCTTTCCCACTCTTCGCTGACACTCTTTTCAATACGTCACTTTTTCCTTTCTGGAACGCATACCTTAATCGATTGTTTTAAAATTTGAGATTTGAATTCCCATTGTTAAGAGCTTTTCGACGATGTGCTGCATGACCCCCCTTTTCCATTAAAATTTTTTTTACAAAACGGGCGTGTCCGCCATCTTGAGTTTTTTGGTAAAATTTGTTTATGTTAAAATGTATCCAACAAAAAATAAAAATCGACCTGTGCGAGAGATTTTTCCAAAAATACTTATTTTGCAAATTATTAATTTTGTTCCAGGCTTTTGGACCACCCTGTATAAAAAATCGCTTTCTGAAAGTTTTAGAAAATTGACATTAATTTTTGCGTGAATGCGCCTCAGTTGCAACATCTCAAAGTCGGGTGACTTAGTACATTGATCCTGGGTTCGAATCCCCGTTTGGGAATCTTTTCCACTTTTCGCTGACACTCTTTTCAATGCGTCACTTTTTTCTTTCTGGAACGCATAACAAATTAAAAAAAAACACTTTCGAATTTCAAAAAAGCAAATTTTATGTATGTAACAAAGTAATCAGACGTATGATAAGTCAGCTAATAATCACCGGAGATTGAGCCGGAGATGTTCCAGAAAGGAACAAAGTGACGCATTTAAAAGGTATCTATTTTGTATACCTTAATCGATTGTTTTAAAATTTGAGATTTGAATTCCCATTGTTAAGAGCTTTTCAACTATGTGCTACATGTTCCCCCCTTTCCATTAAATTTTTTTTACAAAATGGTCGTGTCCGCCATCTTGAGTTTTTGGTAAAATTTGTTTATGCTAAAATAAGTCCAACAAAAAATAAAAATCGACCTGAGCGAGATTTTTCCAAAAATACTTATTTTGCAAATTATTAATTTTGTTCCAGGCTCTTGGACCACCCTGTATAAAAAAATCACTTTCTGAAAGTTTTAGAAAATTGACTTATTAACTTTTGCGTGAATGCGCCTCAGTTGCAATATCTCGAAGTCGGGTGACTTAGTACATTGATCCTGTGTTCGAATCCCCGTTTGGGAATAAAATTAGGACAATAAGAAAAATAAAAACGCATTCAATGCAATACAATTGAATGGCATCAATGAATTAATTACAGTTTTCTCTAATATTGTGAGGTTAATTTAAAGAGTATGTTGCAGTAGTGAACAAGAAATAGTCCATTTGCTGAGCATGATTCTGTATGTCACTCATTTACCAGAGAATCACCCAATTGGATGTTGTTGGTAATGGTCTAGTGATGGTAAAAAACTTGGAGTCAGTCTCAGAGAGAGGCCATTTTGGAGAACCGACGACATCTTTAATTTCAGCATCTCAATATATAGTGAATTTTGAAAATGCATCAGGTAGGCATGTAAGGTGTTATTTTATATGTTTTTGAGGGTGCTGAAGACGTTACGCATAGTATAAACACTGGAAAGTGGTTACTAGTGGCGTAATCAGCACCAGAAATTAGGGGGAGCAGCGGATCTATGAAAAATGTGGGTTTATTTGTGCTGGGACTTACAAATAGGGTATTCTTGTTGCATATTGACCTGAACTTGATTTTACACAACTTATAGTTCTTAGAATATGTCATATGCGCTGAAAATATGAAAATTGTTTAGCTCATGTCACCCTGGGCCATCAAAATTAATCACTAGCATTGTGGTTTTGGAACACTGTTAGCTAAAAATTATTACTTTTTTTACAATGTTTGTTGTCATCTTTTCACATTTTATTAGGTCTACTGTATTATCTGATAGCGAGGCAGTCTCTATAGTTAGGCCTACAATAGTCTGCTGGTTACTAATCTTTAGCTTTAAAACAGACGCTGAAGACGTTTAAGGGGAATCAGTACAGGCCTAAAAGTAGAGGTTTCGTAGTTCGGTAATAGGGCGCGTTGTGTTCATGTTACATAGGTGAATGTATCGTAAAAAATTTAGCTCGTGAGTTTTCCGTACTAATGCTTTCCTTTGTGTCTTTTATCGTACAGACGTCCCATGAAGAACGGTAAAGACATTTTTCAGAGAGGCAACATTTTAGGTTAGATAGGCTATTTACGACTATGTAAAATAATGCTTTTTAAAAGCGGACGGCTGAAACCAGTGTTGTAGTCAGTATCCGATTGTTAGGTTTCTTACTTGTTCTTATTTTTTAGGGTGCTGAACGCGTAAAACATATTTTAACAAAATTTTAAATATATGAAACTGAAACCATACCCATTATATTACGTCAAATAATTAATAGAGTAATTATTACACTTTACACTTCCTAACAGGGTCACACTGCACTAGCAAAGTAGGTACTAAACATGCCGGAATGGCAAGTACACCCGAAGCATTTCTCACAAACTTCAGAATTCCTGCAAGTGAAGTTATAATGGAGCAGTCGATACAATTAGCGGAAGAATATCTCGTACAAGTTTTGAAAAAGGAATCTAATTGTAAAACAATGGACGCATTACGAATGTTTCTTTACACACATGGGAAAAACATTTCCATAGAAGATCTCCCACCGACCAGTGCATTAATTAGATCCCACATTTTAAGGGCCTACTACAACACACATTTGTATGTAACATGTTTAAATGATGTCATAACGCAACTTGATCCTATACAGTTTGGTAGGTGATTGTCTACAGCCCTCACGTATAACTTCACTGTCTCCTCCCAGCAACAAACTTGTGCCTAGTTGCTCATGTCTAAAGTGTGCAAGAGATTCATGTTTGTGTTTTTCAGCTGGAATATGTTGTTTGCGTTTACTGCCATTGCAGAAGTGTAGCCATTATTGATTGTCGTAATAAGTATACTAATATTGCAACGTAAATTTTTACCTCTGCTCTTTAAAATTTTAGATATATTGTTTTTTGTTATAGATTAATCATGTCCTATATTTAAACTACTTAGTGATGTCATTGATTTAGTCATTTTATGTTACTTCGTGTTTTATGAAACAATGTATATCTGAATAGTACAGAAATAAAAGATGTTGATTTGTATCTGTCTTACTAAATAAATTAGTAACCACTTTTCAGTATTTATTCCATCGGGAACGTGTTCAGCACCCTAAAAAACATATAAAATGACACCTCACATGCCTATGCTGTGAATTTTCAATTCGCATCAAAGATGGCGTCCATTTTCCAAACTGGCCACTCGCACAGACTATCACCCAAGTTTTTTTCACTCACTACACTATTACCATCAATATCCAAATGGGTGAATCTCTGGTAAATGAATACATACAGAAGTATGCTCAGGTAATGGACTGCGTGTATATATTGCTTATAGCCTGAATTGCTTGTATATACAGTGCGGATGATAAGTCTTACCCCCCCCCCCTTTAATCTCCGTTACTGAAGACAAAATTGAAAAACGAGGTGTTTTTTAACAAACAAAAAATTCACCTCTTTCACCCTCTCTCCTTGACAGCTACCCCCTCCATTTTTTTAAATAGCAAGGGGGGTCGTGCGATACATCGTTGGAAAAGATTTTAAAAGTAGAATTCAAAAATTATCATTTTTAATTTTTTTAAATAAAAATACAAATAAAAATAAACAAACAAATAATATTAAATTAAATCGTCAAAAATAAATGAACTGGACAAATTATTCTAATTAACGACTTAATTACTGCAGGAGGTGTTCAAAATGTTCTCCATTTACTTCCTGGCAGAAGTAGATTCTTTGTTTGGTTTCCTCCCTAACACTTTATTTTAAGCTCAGTTGTCTCCTGGTTAATAACAATCTATTCCTTTAAGATCCTCAACAATACCGAATCAGGTACACTGGTTTTACTTTCATATGGGACAATCTATTAACAAAGTTTATTTAATTTTTTATTCTTACTTATTGCCGAATAAATACTTTGTAGGTAAGAAAGTATCATTGTTAGAAAACTTTTTTTAAACAATCTAGTTAGCGTGTCTAGTTTTTCACAAGTATTGTCAAAAATAACAAACATTTAGCACTATTGAGTCTAAACAATATTGACAACAGCAAAGCGTAATTATTAATAATTGGTGAGTTTTGGTGGTACCCTGTAAATTCTTGTATTCCAAACAGACAAAATGGTACAACCTCGTGATTTAGTGGAAAAATGTGAAGCCGTTCTAATATTTAGTGAAGCTGGCCGTAACTTTCACGAAGCGGTAAGAATATTTAATGAACGTTTTCCGGATCGTCCAATTGATCGACATTACTGTAGACTACTCATCAACAAATTTTTTGAAACTGGTTCTGTCGAAAACAAAAAACAGGTTGGTAGAAATAAGACTTCTGAGGAAAAACAAGTAGATATTGTATCCCAATTTGTAGTAAATCCATCCAGTTGAAGCAGAAATGTTGCTCGCGAATGCGAAGTAAGTCACCCGACCGTTCTAAGCACTTTAAAGAAGCAAAAATTT
Source organism: Vesta saturnalis (assembly GCA_036346205.1). NCBI lineage: Eukaryota > Metazoa > Arthropoda > Insecta > Coleoptera > Lampyridae > Vesta > Vesta saturnalis. The sequence continues at coordinate 6,510,703 of JARFJB010001976.1, forward strand.
CACCCATATAAAATAAAAATGGTGCATGAATTGACAGAGGATGATCCAGATCGACGAATGCAATATTGTGAAATTATGGATAATAATATTATTATTATTGCCATTTATTGAACACTGAATAAAGTTATTTACAAAACAGAGTTAAACTTAAAATTAGTGCACAAAAGGTCGAAGTTCAGTCTTGCCAAATGTGAAGACATTTGGAGACTGTTCTGCCACTTAAACCTAACAATAAAGTTGTCATTACTGTCTGCTCATTAGGAGTTGGCGGAGACGAATTTTAAATTTATTAAATGGTAATAATTTTATTCTTTCAGGTATAGAATTATAATTTATCGCTATATTATAGGAGAAAGACCTTTTAAACATTTGTGATTTATGAGTAGGAATTAGAAGTAGATTTTTGTTTCTTAAATTGAAGTTGTGAAGTTCTGATGAAAATTCGATTTTATTGTACAGATACGAGGGAGTTCTGGTATTAATTATTTTGTAGTATAAGCAAGTTGAATGCAAAACTCTTCTGTTGCCCATGTTAAGCCAGTCTATTTCATGAAGCTTGTAGTAGATTGACTCATGTTTTTTTATGCCAAAAATAAACCTGAGGCAACAGTTTTGGATGCGTTGTATTCTTTTAGAGTTCAAACTATCAATACAAGGTCCATACACAGCATCACAAAAATTAAATTGGGACAGAACTAGTGTGTCACACAGTAGTGGTCTTGTGCCACGATTCAAAAGTTTACGTTTATTATAGAGTACTTTTAAGTTTATAACAGCTTTTTTAATGCAGTTGGATATATGTTTCTTAAATCTAAGCTTAGAATCAATTACTAATCCAAGATTTCTACCCGTGTCAGAGATTGTAATATCCACGTCTTTGATTCGAATAACGACATTATTTTTTATACGTTCCTTGGAGACTTCTTTACCAAAGAGTAAAAGTACCGTTTTATTTGCATTAATTTTTACATTGTGACACTCCGAGTATTTAACGAGGCAATTTACTTCTTGATTTATCAAACAGATGGCCGAGACAACGTCATTTTCAGAAAAACTATACTGTATTTGGGTATCATCAGCGTATAAGTTATAACGGCAAAATTTTAAACAACTACCGAGATTACATGTATAAATAGTATACAGTAGGGGACCCAGTATTGATCCCTGGGGAACACCTGCATTAATGTCAAGCAATGACGATGCTTAATTGTTTGACATAACTCTTTGCGATTCGAAAGATAATTCTGTAGCAAAGCGATAGCAGCATTATCGAATCCAACGAAGTGTAAAACAGCTAGGAGAGTTTCATGACATATTGTGTCAAATGCTTTCGAGTAATCTAACATTATTAGTACAGTTAACATATTATTATCAGTTGCGGTAAAGATGTCGTATTACACAAGATCCAAATTACTTACAACATATTTGTTTTTCCGATGAAGCTACATTCAATTTAAATGGTCATGTACATCGACAAAACATAAGATATTGGTCTGACGAAAATCCTCGATTGTTTCGAGAGTGCCACACACAATACCCAACTAAATTAAATGTTTGGGCAGGTATACTAGGGAATCACATTATAGGCCCTTTTTTTATCGAAGGTAACTTAACGGGGGATAGCTACTTTAATATATTGGAAACACAAATAATCCCTGCAATTAATGATGTGGTTAGAACCAACCCAGGTGAATTCACTCAAGATATTGTTTTTCAACAAGATGGAGCTACGCCACATTACGCTGCTCGAGTTCGAATTTTTTTAAACAATTTATATCCGAGGAGATGGATTGGGCGTCGTGGGTTCATTGAGTGGCCACCTAGGTCACCAGATGTGATCCAAAGTGTATGCGAGCCAGTTTATGACACTTGATGAACTTCGTCAAAAAATATTCGAAGAATGCAACAGAATTGATATGCAGACCCTACAAAGGGTTAGGGAGGAAACCAAACAAAGAATCTACTTCTGCCAGGAAGTAAATGGAGAACATTTTGAACACCTCTTGCAGTAATTAAGTTGTTAATTAGAATAATTTGTCCAGTTCGTTTATTTTTGAAGATTTAATTTAATATTATTTGTTTGTTTATTTTTATTTGTATTTTTATTTAAAAAAATTAAAAATGATAATTTTTGAATTCTACTTTTAAAATCTTTTCCAACGATGTATCACACGACCCCCCTTGCTATTTAAAAAAATGAAGGGGTAGATGTCAAGGGAAGGGGGTGAAAGGGGTGACAATTTTTTGTTTGTTAAAAAACACCTCGTTTGAAATAAAAATTGACGTGTCCGAGCGTTTTTCAATTTTGTCTTTAGGAACGGCAATTAAAGGGGGGGGGGGGGGTTAAGACTTATCATCCGCACTGTATATTTCGTGACATGATGTATAAGTTGTGTAAAATCAAGTTCAGGTCAATATGCAACAAGAATACCCTTTTTGTAAGTCCCAGCACAAATAAACCCACGTTTTTCATAGATCCGCTGCTCCCCCTAATTACTGGTGCTGATTACGCCACTGGTAACAAATTTCTAGTGTTTATACTATGCGTAACGTCTTCAGCACCCTCAAAAACATAAAATAACACCTTACATGCCTACCTGGTGCATTTTCAAAATTCACTATATTTTGGGTGACCATATTTATTTTCAGAAAAATAAGTACAGAAATAAAAAGTAACAAAAAGTTGTATTAGGAATAGATAAAAACGGACAAATCAAAGAACTAAATGTAGAGTGACATAGCCAAGCATCAAAATGAGAATAAAAATAAAATAATTTTTAATGACACATGCATATACATAATGTATGTACCTATATTCCTATATTAGAAAAAATACAAACACATAAAATACTCTGGCAGAAATGTGTAATGTTATTAATTATTTTGACGTGCCTGCAACGCCATCAGTGGGGTCACCTTTGTGCCAATCGTATTTTTGAGAGCTTAGGATAGATTCCAAAATTTGCTTTCTGGTCTTCAAGAATTGGAACATTTCACTGCAAGTCTCATCGAAGTTTGTGTACACTTGCATCACAGCTTCTAGTGTCGATATTTTCATTTGTGATTTTTCTGCACTCCAGTAGTTATTAGTATTAGAGAATAATCACTCAATTGACGCACTTATTCCAGGAAGACAAAAAATAAACTGACAAAATCTCACAATTTTTGAAATCTTCACTTGATCCAGACTCTTGATTCCATTTAAATACTTCAACCCATCGATCTTCGGTAGCTATATTTTTCGAGTTCCACTCGGCAATTTTATCTTCTGACAGTTTAGCTTGTAATAGACTAACTTTATCGAAGAGTTCGTCCTCATTCAGTGTCGAACCCAAGTAGTCTTTAAAAGCAGCACATGAACACAAAATTTGACTCCATGAAACTTGGTTTCTCAAATTTATCCATTCAAAGAGCCTTAATTCATTTAAATTTGTACTCCAATTCTTCAAGTAACTCACACAATTTGAATAAAATAATCTAACCTGTGAGATGAAGTCATATCGATAGTTTAAACTACCTTCCCAATTGTCAAGTTGTAAAAGGGATTCTCTTACTTTCAGCGGCAAAAATAATTCATTCAAACGATTTTCAAGCTTATTTTAAAGATCGAAATACTCTATAGCGGCCTCTGTTGCGCATATTTTGTCACCCTCTACCTTTAATATGACTTTGTGAAACATAGAAGCAATGTTGTGTACAAACCACATCCAAATTTCGCTGGTGCGACACTCAAAAAATTGCTTCAAAATCATTGGACAATTTTCAATAGACAAAAAGTATGCTTTCAACGGTTCGTACATTTGTAGAATTCGTTCAATTGCGGGCATCAGACTTAAAAATCTTGTTTTAGAAAATGATAACATCTTTTTGTATTCAACATTAACAAAGTCGCAGAATTGTTTAAGTTGATTTACTCTCACTGTATAAATATAGAAATGCTTAAATAACTTAACAACAATAACCTCAACGTCAATTGGTAAGACGTCCGTAGCATTTTGTACGCAATTGTTCAAAATGTGTGCAACACAACTAATGCCAACCAGAGGTTTGCCACAAGAAGCAATAGGTTGTTCACTCCCTTTCTTTTCATTCCGCCAAAATTTGTATTGGTATTATCAGCAGCTAATCCAATACATTTGTCCACTAAATTGTGGGTTTTCAAAGTATTAACCACATAACTATTTAACTGTCTGATGTTTCACCAGGTAAGTCTTGCAACTGAAGTAATTTCACTTGAATACCTTTTTCACAATTAAAGTATCTCACCAACAAAGGTACTATTTTAATTTCTTTGTGGTTGGACGAATCGATCATGATGCTAACAAAATGTGCTTTGTGTAGATCAAGTTCCAATCGCAACTGGGATTCTTTAGCAAAAACATTTTTTACAATGGCTTCAGTTTTGGTTCGAGCTGCCATAAATTTGGGCTCAAACATGTTCGCTATTAGCTTTGATGTGCAATCCAAAGATCTAAAACTCTGCTGATGCTTGATCGTATGATACGCGAAAGTACCTTCCTTGGCTGCAATTAACATATTGTCAGAGCTGAAGTTTTCACTTTTGAAAAAAGTGTTTAGTGTAGCGCTTTTAGACTTCGTATTTGCAGCTAATGTATGCTTTTTCTTGGTTAGATGAGCCTTAATATTGCTGCGACCACTGTTGGAAATATCAACATCACTTCTACAAATTTCACAGTACAAAATATGCGGACTCAATTTATTTTATTTTCATAAACGGATATTCTTTCTGTAACTCCAAATTAAAATGACACTTTCTTCGAGGCGGTGCCATGTTTACGCAAATAATGCACAAGTAGGTAACTGAAATCAAAGGACGTTGCTTTTTAGTAAGGGAAACCAGCACAGAAAACCAGACTGCATTCAACAAAAACAATTAACAAATAATATGTTCGCTTGCTGTCGAACGGTAGAACTCGTGTAGAATTGAACTTGTTTAGTCTTAGTCCGAGCGCTGTCGCTATTTATATGCGGCTCGCTAAACTTCGCTTCGATTCTCGTACGTTCCAGTCGCGGAGCATTCTAGGCTGTGCGTCTAGGATAATCGAGGGCGGACTGGAACGTTCGGGAAACAAACTACGCGAACATTCTTAACGTCGTTATTGTATCATGATCAGTGAATCACCGATAAGCATTCTTTTTAAATAAAACATAAATATTTTGGTATACCTATTTGCGATATTTGCATCTTCAAGAAAAATAAAGTACATTTTAGTGTACTTCATGCTTCTATTAAGGACCTTAGGACACTGGCAGAAAAGAAAGTACTGTCCTACTAAAATAGTACGTATGGTCACCGTAACTATTAAACGGTGACCGAGATTTAATACGAGTTCATTCAGTTTTTTATTCAATTGAGTACTTAAGAATTGAGACATTTAAACATAGTTAGAATTAACATTGAAAGTTTTAATAGATATTAAAAAAATCGAAACAGTATTAAGGGAATTAAATTTTTTTTCGAAATTTATAAGAAAAAAAAAAAATTAATCTTTACAAAATTTGACAAAAATGAGCCCGTGAAATAATATTCTTTTTTTTTAGAGTATTATAAAATATTTAATTGTGTCATTAAATAAATATTCGTTTGTTTATTAGTTCTCATTATTACAGATGCTTGGCTATGTCACTCTACATTTAGTTCTTTGATTTGTCCGTTATCATATTCCTAATACAACTTTTTGTTACTTTTTATTGCTGTACTTATTTTTCTGAAAATAAATATGGTCACCCAAACTATATATTGAGATACTGAAATTAAAGATGGCGTCTGGTAAATGAGTGACATACAGAAGTATGCTCAGCTGTTGTATTAAAATGGGCGTGAAGTTGTAGCTTTTATTTTGTAAAACAATATTTATTCAAGGAGCGGTATACTCTAGCATATTCCTGGATGTAATCATATTGATAATGATTATCTTACTAAGTTAGTTCTTGTTGATAATGAGTTTCTGGCTTTGAAAACGTACTTGAACGTCAATCAGAGTCGGTATTCTTCATTACGATTATCATTGCAATTTTAATCATAATTATAATTACAGTAATAATAATGATAATAATGTCAATATCGACAATAATAATAATAATAGGAGTGGAATTTTTTTTAGTTGAATGATTTATACAGATAAATTTCTATTTTAGTTGTTTTAATATTGCAAATTTTCTAATTTGTGCAAAAAATAGTTGTACACTAAGGAACCAGTTGTATATTAGGATATGTAAATAAGGAGATCCCTCCCACAACACACCTACTTAACACTTTTTTTCGTTATTGATGTTGATAGTCAAAATTTCTCATATTACACAATACTAAAGAAAAAACATACTAATATGGCATACGTGTATTTTTCCTGTTCTTAATTTGCATACGAGATAAAAAAAATACTTAATAGGTACGTAAGCATACCATGTATATACACGTACACATTCATATGTATGAGAATATATAGGTATGTATATAACGTGCGGTGCATTGCATCCTACGCCACCCATTCCAATTCTTGTCACGCGCCATTACTTTCTAATACCAAGCAAGTCGCTAGTTTCATGCCCAACCATTGCAAGTATGGATTTCATGACCGAGGTCATGACCTATCAACTTTTTTCTGCTCTTGATGACGGATAAGTAACAAAGATTGGGTACGCGATAAACAATATGCGACTGTGACAGTTATAGTTGTAACCTAAACCTTGGCTCTCCGCTATGAGAACAAATTAGTTCTTTTTTTTTTAATGAACCCTTCATAAATTATTAACAATTATATCTAATTGTGTATCACATGTCGTCCCCCCTTGGAGAAGCCTCATTTATTAAAGCTGTTAAAAGTTAATGTGGAAGCTAGAGAAGTTGTTAGTGTTCAGGACATTGAATAATGAATAAATTAATGGGGTGAAATAACACACTTGGTAACGGCTACATATTTTTTAAGCGTGCTCTATATTTAACTTCAGATAGTTTCATTTTTGTTAAATATATGAACGTGGCAACAGTGAGTGAGTGTAACGTAAAATTAACGTAACGTAACATGATGCTTATCAATGTCAAAGCCTCAATATGAAATCGATATCATTATGAATACTACCCCTCTGTCAATATCAGCCCTTTATTTCTATCGTGATTTTTTTCCATTCACCAACTCGACTATTTCAATGCAACGTCACCACGCTTTGTCATTTATTACAAATCGAATTCTTGTCAATTAAACAAATATTGCCTATTTCTTGTTCTACAAAAGCATACTTTCTGTATTAACTAAAATTTCTGTTGATACATTTGTTGCTCACTAAAGGTTGTTAAGCTTAACTTGTAACTAATATTTTTATTGTCTTAATTTTATAGTGAGCCAAGTTTGATCAAAGCCGGGATTCGAGCCTGGGACCGACGCATTCGAAGACATTAATTAACCTACTAATCTACCTCAGCCGACTTGCTTGCGCATTATAACACGATAATTTTAGTATTCGAAAGATAAAAGGTTTTCCCTCACACACACACATAGCGGTGTGCCCACTGCGTATACATACTTCATGAGCGACTATTTAGGTGAATGTTGAGGTAGTTAGTAACTTTCCCATCAGAACTATAACTCGGTTCCTTTCATCCTTTTCAGATCGCACCTATCATTAATACCACCATGCATACATGCTTAATATATGCATATGTAATGCATTCAGAAATCATCAAATTTATCCCCCTCTTGCGATACTACACAACCGCCTCAACGTGGTGGTGGTCCTATCCTGTCCGCACCTATCATTAATCCCGCTATTCATGCATACTTAATGTATGCATGTATTGATAATTTAATTATTCAAGTACAGCAGCATTAACAAATAATCAATGTTTATTAACCTCTGCCGATGTTACAAAAACCGCTAATGATTTACTACGTCCCCACTGTCAGTCTCAATACGGTAGCAACCAGTACAAAAGTTGACGGCACAAACAGAAGCGGTCAACGGCCACGGAGTGTTTTGTATAAAATCGTACGAGACGCTACAATAAGCACTTAGGTGATGATATCGCGAGCTGTCTAGCATTCGGGTGGTAATGGGTTCGATACCCATTACCACATAGCGGCACCATCACTTCGTATTCGCACATAATATGCGGCTATTTAGGTGAATACTGAGATAGTAACTTCCCCGGAGAAGTCTAACTCAGTTTCCTCCGATCTTATCCTGACCGCACCTATCTTTAATCCCACCGTGCATACATACTTAATGTATGCAAGTGTGTAGGTAATTTAATTATTAGAGTATAGCATTAAGACATAATATGTATCCTCCTCTGCGGATGTTACAAAAACCGTTACAAATACGCTACGTCAGTGTCCCTCGAGGCGGACCTCAATACTGTAGGAACCAATAGAAACGATGACGTCACGGTGAACGCCCCCAAACAGTTTTGTATAAAAACGTGTGATGCACTATTATAAGCATCATTCGCTGTCTGCAAGCAGTTCAGTGAGCATCGCGTTTAACATAGTAAACGTACTTTGTTAAAAGTTTACGTGCGTACGTTCTGCTACCTGCGTCGTTTTCACGATGGCAGGTAGAGAGCCACCGCCCCTGAAGAGGAACCCGTACGCTCTGCGGAGTCGTAACGATGAGCCAGTGTCCTACGCGCTACCCGATGGCTTCTTCGAGGTCGATGAGAAGCGCTCGTACAATAACCGGCACTTCAAGGAAGTTAGCTGCTACACTGCTCCCAGCAGCTCCACTCAGCATTGGTGCAGAAGAGGAATCGCCACCGTCCGACGGATTCCGGCTCCAGAAGAAGAAGCCGAAGAAATCTTCGAGAGACCGCCCGACCACGCCCACTACGGTCATCAACGCGTTCGAGGCTCTTGCTGACACCATGGACCACCCGGACGTAGAAGAGCTTCCCGCTGCCAGGGAGAGGGTTCCGCCAGTAATCCTTCGCGAGAGGGAGAACTGGGTTGCTTTCTCCCGTGAACTAGACCACCGAGGGATCGTCTTCACACGCGTGAAGGCAATCGCCGAGGATACCGGATCCAGCCTGCCACTGCCAAGGACCGTGACAGGCTCATGCGGTATATGGATACGCATGGTACTCCGTACCATACCTATCAGGCAAAGAGGGAACGTTTGTTCAAGGTGGTTCTACGGGGAATACCCGTTGAAATCTCCGAGGCTGACGTTACCTCTGAGCTGAAAAAACATGACGTTAACATCAGCGCTTGTTTCAGGATGAAGAAACAAGGCAGACCGATCCCGCTTCTGCTGGTCCAGGTGCCAACGGAAGAGGACCTCAAGAAGATCCGGCTGGTGGAGTACGTGGCTCGCCTACGTGTCTCCACTGAAGACTTGAGGCGGAGTCCAGGCATCGGGCAGTGTCACCGGTGCCAGGGATTCCGCCACGCACAGCGTTGCTGTAGAGCGGCGGCACGCTGTGTCAAGTGTGCAGGACACCACCACTCCAGTGAGTGCACCAAACCCCGTACGGACCGGGCAAGGTGCGTAAACTGTGGTGGTGATCATCCGGCCAACTTCAGGGGATGCCCGAGGTATCCGCGTCTCCCTCAGCGTAGGAAAACAGAAGCTCCACCGCAGCAGAAGAAGTTAGAAAAATCACCACAACAGCGACAGAAGAGGACACCGCCCACAGCGGCTCCCTCTCTAGTCCGCACCGGAGTTAGTTACGCCAAAGCGACGGCAAGCGGCAGCGAGATGGCTGAAGTAGCGGATGCGGTGAAAGCCGCAGACGTGAAAAAGCCCGCTTCACCCGCTTTAGGATTCGACGCTGTTCTTGGCCTCCTCGGAGGTTTGGATATGGCGAAGGTCCTACCTGTCATCCGAAGGGTGGCAGCGGCCCTAGTTTCGGCACAAACTGCGACTGACCTGTGGCGAGTAGTCCTCACACACGGTCAGGAGGTGTTTGCACTTTTTGTGTAAATATCTCCGGAACGGCGATGAGTAGGGATGCCGGGATAAGTATAGCTAACTGTATCATATAATTAACTTTACATATTAACACAATCTACAATTCACTACTCAACTCACTTCAAAACAGCACATATATAAAACATAAAATTCATTTAACAATACAATATTAAAAATACTAATAATTCTTTCCATTCCTAACAGACAACAACCGCAAGAAGCTATGCAGACCACCGGTATCCTGAACCATTTTGGTGCTCCGAGGGACCAGCCTCCTGCTTCCAAGAAAACACCGCCCACCCACCCACGAGTTCCGCCCACAACATCCACTAGATTAGGAATAACATACTACTCAATTAAGTAACGTAACACACTAACATGTTTTTTTTTTCTTTTTTTTTGCCTAGATAATAAGATAACATGTTATAGACTTATAAACAATAAAATGTAAATTTAATCAATTAAACATATGTAATCAACCGGCTGAAGAGGCTATCTCGCCTGAGCAGCCGACTGAAATTGTTAACTCCCATTTATCAACTATTGTAACCATAATTTAATAAACGTGTTTGAATTTGAATTTGAATATTATAAGCATGACTTTGAGCAGATTCTAGCCAGGCAACTCAGGGACCACCTAGAATACAACGACCTCCTTCCCAACAGCCAATTCGGCTTCCATCCTAACTGAACGTGTCACGATCCCTTGTTGAAGCTGCTTACAGACACCACCAGAGCATTTCAATCACATGCAATACAATCTGGCTGTGTTTCTGGACATTAAGCAAGCATTTGACAGGGTCTGGCACGCCGGTCTCCTGCAAAAGATCCGAAACCTCAACATAGCCGACCCCTTCGCCAAACTCCTACTCTCGTACCTGACCAATCGATCAGTTCGGGTCAAAGTAGGGAAAACCTTCTCCGATCCTTTTCAACCAACAGCAGGCGTTCCGCAAGGTTCTGCGTTAGCCCCTATCCTTTAGGCCATCTTTGCATCCGATGTTCCCGAAGTTACCCAAGCCGGAGTAGTCGTTGCGCAGTTCTCGGATGACACCGCCTTTTGGGCGGTTAATCGGAACAGCGAAACGGCCTCCCGCCTCATATCCAAAACCCTACGGAACTTCTCTAACTGGGCGAACCAGTGGAGAGTCTCCGTCAATCCCACCAAAACCCAAACAATCCTTTTCTGGCATCCTCACTACACAGAGGATAAGTTCCCCAACCTTGCCTCCAGAAACGCCCCCCTCACCCTTAACCAAGAAAGGCTCACCCTCCAAGATGAAATCACCTACCTAGGAATCCTCTTCACTAGAACCCTCAATTGGCTCCCCGATGTAAAAAGAACACTAAACAGGATTAGAAACCGCGCAAACCTACTGGGCGCCCTTCGGGGTAGAATCAGAGGTTGTCACCCTAAAACACTTCTACACACATATAAAACATACATCCGCCCTGTTATGGATTTCCGAGCTCCTATATACACAAACATTAACCCCAATCATCTTTCCTCAATCGCCTCCTGTGAACGCCGAATTTTTAGACGAATACACAGGTTTACCCCTCAGGTACCCTAATGACCTCACCCTACAACACGCCAATATACCCCCAATCACAAACCGTATCCAAAAACTGCAGGAAAACTTCGACTATAAAAGAATTTTCGGCAACACTATCCCAACCAAAGAAATCCTTACCACTCCTTACAACTACCGCTTGCCCAAATTCCCTCGAAAAAACCCAAATTAAAATTTAAACATCCTCCCGCAATCCTCACACAACTCCTCGACGACCTCCTTGAGGAGGTAGAAGAAGCCCTCGATAGTACCCCATATGCCCTCCGCATCCCCCCGGCTATCCGATGACGACCCAGCATGACACCGGCCAACGATTTAATTAATCACACTGCACAACACACGAATCCACACGCACACTTAAACCCAACTACACAGTATTGAAAATTCAAATGCATAAAACTAAACACCTTTTTTTCTTTTTTTTTATTACCAAAAATTACCGCACCTCACGATTGTACACAATACAATAACAAAAAACAGCGCAACACCAACAACAAGAGAATGATGACCAGGACTGAAGAGGAGAGGGACTCCTGAACAGTCTACAATAAGATATATATAAGCTGAAATTGAGCATACTAACAAATAATATATATATATATATATATATATATATAAGCATGAGAGCAGTTGGAACATTCAAACGTCTACCTCTACCTAGCTCTCCGAGCACATCGATAATTTAGCTTAAGCTAAATTAATTTTCTCAAAAAATAACAATCTGCCCGCGTCGTTATCACGATGCCATGCAGATTGTGTGAAGACGACGACGGGATCTGGATCGACCAGGGGGAGGACTTCGGAGGGACACCGAGCACCGACGCGCCGATTTAGTATGGATCCGCCATGCCTAGCCGCCTACCATCTCCACAGCAACAGAAGAGAAGAGCAAAGAAGACGCCGCTGACAGACGTCGCCCCGTTAGTGATGGTCCCACTCACGGCTCCGAAGACGTCCGCCGCCGCACAACCAGCACCGATCCGAGAAGAAGACCAGAGCCAGGGATCCACCGACGACGACTTCAGGACACAGAAGAAGAAGCCGAAGAAGACGCGGAAGGTTCGCCAGTCTACGCCGCCACCTACCGACAACGGGTTCGAGGCCTTCAAACCCTACACAGACACCCCTGCAGCGATGGAGCAGGTAGCATGAGAACACGCCAGGGAAAAGGTGCCTTCGGTAATCCTTTGTCAGAAGGGGAACTGGATCGCGTTCTCCCGGGACCGACAGCGGATCGCCTTCACGAGGGCCAAGGCCTTCAGCGAGGGAATCCGGATCCAGCCTGCCTCACTCCAGGACCGAGACAGGCTGATTAGGTATATGGATAGGTGTGGTACTCCGTATCACACCTACCAGGCAAAAAGCGAGCGATTTGCTAAGGTGGTGATACGCGGCGTGCCCGTAGAGCCATCCGAGGTCGACGTTAGCTCAGAGCTAAAAACGCAAGGTATTAATGCTCTCTCTCAGTTTTTAGGATGAAGCAGCGAGGACGCCCGATCCCCCTCGTGATGGTGGAGTTGCCGTCCGAGGACGACAGGAAGAAGATCCGGGAGGTGCAGCACGTCGCCCGCCTCCGAGTCACCGTCGAGGATTTGCGGCGAAAATCCGGCATCGGACAGTGTCACCGGTGTCAAGGTTTCCGTCACGTACAGCATTGCTGCAGGGCGGCAGCACGCTGTGTCAAGTGCGCCGGCGATCACCAAAGTTGTGAATGCACAAAACCCCGTACAGACCCGTCAAAGTGTGTTAACTGCGGTGGTGGGGACCACCCCGCCACCTACAGGGGATGCTCGAAGTTCCCTCGACCTCCGCAACGGAAGAAGGCGGAAGGGTATCAGAGACCGAAGAGGACACCACCGACGGCGGCGCCTTCCATCAACCCGTACCGGCGTCAGTTACGCCCGAGCGACGGCAGGCGATGCTGAGAGGGCGGAAGTACCGACAGAGGCACCGCCGCGATCATTACCCGCCAGCCCGGCCTGCCCTAAGGTTCGACTCGGTATTGACCCTCCTCGGAGGTCTCAATATGGAGAAGGCCCTACCTGTCATCCGCAAGGTGGCAGCGGCGCTTGCTCGAGCGCAAACTGCGTTGGACTTGTGGAGAGTGCTCCTCTCTCACGGTTCAGAGATGGTTGCCCTTTTCGGGTAATCATACAAAGGTTAGGAGCGAAGTCTGGTGCCCCAGATAAGTATACAGTATCAACAATTTAATCTATTCTGTTCTGTTAAAACCAACAATGTTTCACACAACTAACACACGTTTCTATTTATTCCAGATACCCAGAGCATCAGCAACCAGCCACAACCGAGCGGCAACAGGACAGTCCACACAACATACTCCAACATCACCACATCTCCACTCATCTTTTTTTTTCCCGAACGACCAACAATGCAAAGCACAACACTTTCAACAGGCAATCCACACGACACGCAACCCAACAACTTCACAATCCACGCTCTGAAGAGGAAGAAGATTCCTGAGCTGCGCACCACCAATACAACACAATGCACATTTATTATTATATTTAGTTTTAAGTGTGATATGTAGAAAATTATTTGTTAATTTCTAAAATTTTTAATAAACTTTGTTGAACTTGAACTTGGTATTATAAGTGAAAATGTAAACTTTCACCATTAACACTCATAATATAATACTTATCTTATTTGAGTTTTTTAATGGTGTATTTAAATTATACAATCTAAACGTTTCGATAACACTTACAGTTATCTTCGTCAGTAGTAATATTTGTAAAAATTGTTAAAGATGTTGTAAACAATTTTGTCAAAGAAGATAACTGTAAGTGTCATCGAAACGTTTAGATTGTATAATTTAAATACACCATTAAAAAACCCAAAAAAGATAAGTATTTTATTATTGCTATTATAAGCATTCGCTGTCTGCAAGCAGATCAGTGAGCATCGCGTTTTAACATTGTAAACGTACTTTGTTAAAAGTTTTTACGTGCGTACGTTTTGCTACCTGCGTCGTTTTCACGATGATAGGTAGAGAGCCACCGTTCCGGCAGAAGCACCCGTACACTCTTCGGAGTTGTTGCGACAAGAACGAGTTCGTCCCGCTACCCGATGGCGTCTTGCTGATCGAGGAGGAGGTCCCTTTCGTGCCCTTGCCCTTCTACGAAGAAGACATCTATAAGAAGAGCAAGAAGAAGAAAAAGGAGCCAAAGAAATTGGAAGAAGAGGTGGCTGCTACACCGCTTCCAGCAGCTCCAAGGACCGTTGTTGCTGAAGAAGAATTGCCACCGTCCGACGGGTTCCGGCTCCAGAAGAAGAAGCCGAAGAAATCTTCGAGAGACCGCCCGACCACGCCCACAACGGTTATCAACTCGTTCGAGGCCCTAGCCGACACCATGGACCACCGGATGTAGAAGAGCTTCGCGCTGCCAGGGAGAGGGTTCTGCCAGTAATCCTTCGCGAGAAGGAGAACTGGGTTGCGTTCTCCCGAGAATTAGATCACCGAGGGATACCGGATCCAGCCTGTCACTGCTAAGGACCGTGACAGGCCATGCGGCATTGTACACCGTACCATACCTATCAGGCAAAGAGGGAACGTTCGTTCAAGGTGGTTCTACGAGGAATACCCGTAGAAATCTCCGAGGCTGACGTTACCTCTGAGCTTAAAATGCACAACGTTTACATCAGCGCTTGTTTCAGAAGAAACAAGGCAGATCGATCCCGCTTCTGCTGGTCCAGGTACCAACAGAAGAGGGCCTTAAGAAGATCCGGCTCGCCTACGTTTCTCCATTGAAGACTTGAGGCGGAGACCAGGCATCGGGCAGTATCACCGGTGCCAGGGATTCCGTCACGCACAGCGTCACTGTAGAGCGGCGGCACGCTGTGTCAAGTGTGCAGGACACCACCACTCCAGTGAGTGCACCAAACCCCGTACGGACCGGGCAAGATGCGTACACTGTGGTGGTGATCATCCGGTCAACTTCAGGGGTTACTCGAGGTACCCACGTCTCCCGCACCCGTCACCACAACAGCGACAGAAGAGGACACCGCCCACAGCGGCACCCTCTCTTGTCCGAACCGGCGTTAGTTATGCTAAAGCGACGGCAAGCGGTAGCGAGATGGCTGAAGAAGCGGTGAAAGCCGCCGACGCAAAAAAGCCCGCTTCACCCGCTTTAGGATTCAACGCTGTTCTAGGTCTCCTCGGGGGCTTGGCTATGGCGAAGGTCCTACCTGTCATCCAACGGGTGGAGGTAGCCCTAGTTTCGGCACAAACTGCGACTGACCTGTGACGAGTAATCCTCACACACGGTCAGGAGGTGTTTGCACTTTTCGTGTAAATTACTTCTGGAACGGCAATGAGTAGGGATGACTGCCGGACTAAGTATAGCTATCGGTATCGACAATTCTTTTTCATATAATATAACTACCACACGAAATACTTTCAATACAAAATTATTTAAAATTATATACAACATACAGACACAGACACACACACACACACACAGGCACAGACACCGACACAGACACAGACACAGACACCGACACCGACACAGACACAGAGACAGACACACAGGCACAGAGACAGACACACAGACACACAGACACAGACAGAGACAGACACACAGACACAGACAGAGACATACACACAGACAC
The DNA here is from genome assembly GCA_036346205.1 of Vesta saturnalis. Classification (NCBI taxonomy): domain Eukaryota; kingdom Metazoa; phylum Arthropoda; class Insecta; order Coleoptera; family Lampyridae; genus Vesta; species Vesta saturnalis. The sequence continues at coordinate 6,526,827 of JARFJB010001976.1, forward strand.
AGACAGAGACAGACACACAGACAGAGACAGACATACAGAGACAGACACACAGACAGAGACAGACACACAGACAGAGACAGACACACAGACAGAGACAGACACACAGACAGAGACAGACACACAGACACAGACAGAGACAGACACACAGACAGAGACAGACAGAGACAGACACACAGACAGAGACAGAGACAAGACACACAGACAGAGACAGACACACAAACAGACAGACACACAGACAGAGACAGACACACAGACAGAGACAGACACACAGACAGACAGACACACAGACAGAGACAGACACACAGACAGAGACAGACACACAGACAGAGACAGGCACACAGACAGAGACAGACACAGACAGAGACAGACACAGGCAGACACATAGACAGAGACAGACACACAGACAGAGACAGAAACAGACACAGACAGAGACAGACACACAGACAAAGACAGACGCACAGACAGAGTCAGACACACAGACAGAGACAGACACACTAACAGAGACAGACACACAGACAGAGACAGACACACAGACAGAGACAGACACACAGACAAAGACAGACACACAGACAGAGACAGACACACAGACAGAGACAGACACATAGACAGAGACAGACACACAGGCAGAGACAGACACACAGACAGAGACAGACACACAGACAGAGACAGACACACAGACAGCGACAGACACACAGACACAGATACAGACAGACACACATACACACAGACACACGCACGCACACACACGCGCACACACACGCGTGCACACGCACGCACGAACACGAACACACACAAGATGTGTTAAATTCGTACAATTGTAAAGTAAACTAAAAAGGCAAATACCAATACCACCTCTTTGTCTTGAACCCAAACAGGTAAACATTTTTGCAATAATAATGAATTATAGAGAACCGATAAAATAACTTATTTTATCCCACGCCAGCGGGGAGTATGTAACAGTCATTAATACATATCTTTAATTGTAGAAAAAATAGACCAGATGTGATTTATAAAAATGCACAGCTTTGTATTTAATAAACCCCTTTCTATAACAAACCCAGGCGTAAGCATTGTCATAAGAATCATTTTATTAGGTTAAATGATAAAAACAAATAACTGAATCGAATCCGTAATCCAAAGTTTAGAGCAAAAGCATATGAATAGATAAAATAAACAAATAACTAGCTCTAATTGGTAATCGGAATTCTAAATTAAATACTTTTTCTTTTCTCAAATTTAACTTAAATACGAATACGATGCTTTTGAATAGATGTTGTCTGTTTGAAAATTAATAATAAACGAAAATAATAATAATCAAAACAGTACAATGTTTGTAATGTGTGAAATGGTTCCTTAAATAAATAAAAAGGGCGCGTAAATAATGTCTATGATTGCAATTTTATATTTGGTACTATATTAATTTCCAAGTTTAATTAAACATTGTATTTCATATTATATTTTCCTTTGACAGCAAATTTGAAATGTAATCTAATTTTGACCATTGTTACTATATTTAATTTTAACTGTAATTAATTGACCCTAAAAAAGGCGCGTAAATAATATCTATGATTGCAATTTTATATTTGGTACTATATTATATTCTGGGTTTAATTATAACATTGTACTTCATATTGTTTTATACTAAATTTTTCTTTGACAGCAGATTTGAAATGTAATCTAACTTTTACCATTGTTACTGTGTTTAATTTTAAGTGTAATTAACTGACCCTAAAAGTAGGTAATTAAAGTCGGGAGGGCTAACGTGGCCATTGTCGTTATTTACTATTGCCCTTCAGTTGGATAAAAAGGAAGTTAAACAAAAAATAGAAAAGCTAAGTTTCGCGACAATAATAAACAGATTTGATTAGTTTAAAATGAAAATAATATACCAGTTGGAACCTAAATAATAAACCAAAGTAAACAACGTACTTCAATCTTAAAGTTGTCAACACACGTAACTAACCATAAGCAGATTGGAGTACCATATAACTTATGCACGATCCTTTTTCTTGTAAGATGCAATGTGAACTAATTAATGTTTCCTTTTCAGCTCTAATATTCTAAAACTTCATAGGTGGAAGACATGTATACCCCATGCCGCCCGGTGCAATACCACCACCTTTACCATGGGCTCCTTACTATCGGTGCTCCAATTTTCTGAGCTCGGCGAGGGCTGCCGGTCACTTTCTCCTTTATTCCTTATGTACTCACCATCACGCACTTGCCAAGCAGGGCGTTTTAACGGCTAAACCCTTAAAATGGCGAGTTCTAAGACAGATGCTTCACCCCAGATGAGTAAGGCGAGACGCCCCACTCTCACATCGATTCGTCGATACGTCCCAAGGATTCTGGGTGGGCAAATATTCGTCAATGTCAAAATCAAGACTACGAAGAACAAGATCTGCCAGGAATAAAAATCTGGCCCATTCGGATGCCCGGGAGGGCAGGACTCAAGCGACCTTGGTTATCGAAAGTAGCAATATCTGGATTCATTACTGCAACATACGTGATATCAGGTCGAATCTTAATGCTGTTCACCAACACCTTGAACAAGTGCAACCGGATATTCTGTTTCTATCAGAAACACAAGTCTCCCTTGGAAGCACTGATTCGCCTGACCTGCAATTTCCCAGATACAACCTCCACTCCAACTTTAGCCTTAAAGGCGGAGTATGTGCGTATACCAAGGACAACGTAGGTTGTAAGAGGATGTCCACTTTGGAAAACAACAAATTTGACGCGATTGGGTTCAAACATTCTGAGCCCCAATTTGTGAAATTCTACTGTTGTTTGTATAGGTCTCCCAATGATAACAACTTCCACGATCTTTTTGATTACCTTAGTCTGAAAATAGACTACCTCTTATCACAGTTCCCATCTTGCGATATTTCAATTTTGGGAGATTTTAATGCCCACAATTCCTATTGGCTTCATTTTTCATCTACTACAAATCCCACAGGTCATAGCGCAGAAGCATTTGCTGTATCCTGTGATCTCACACAAATCATTTCCAAACCAACCAGAATCCCTGACAGCCCTAACCATACTCCACATCTCCTGGACCTATTCCTTACAACTAACCCACTTGTGTATAAAATATTTCCCACTTAGTCAACCAGACCATTCCCTAATCGAAATAACTTCCTCTGTATCCAATCCCACTGTTACTCGAAAAACAGATAGAACTATGTGGTGTTTTAAACCAGCTAACTGGAGCGAACTGCGAGATTTTTTCAACCTTCCCCTGACGTAAGTATTGCTTTTAATCGTCCTCGTCTTCAAAAATTGCTCTTTCAATAACTGAAGTTATCCTGATGGGCATGGAGTTATACATTCCCAAAAAACATAATCGTGTAGGTCATGCCCGTTCCCAACCCTGATTTAATAGGGCTTGCACTGATGCATTATCGCAAAAGCATAAACTCTATATCAAATAGAAATCAAATAAATCTATCGTAAATCACGCCAACTATATTGCCGCAAGGAATAGTAGCAAAAGTATCATCACCAAGGCCAAAAAGATGTTTGAAGAACGTAAATGCAAAGAATTAGTCTCATGTCCTTTTGGTGGTCGTACATTTTGGTCCTTAGCTAAAGCCATCAGTAAAAACTTTAGTACATCTTCCTTTCCTCCCATGACGTCTCGCGACGGAGATGTAGTAGCTGATCCTGCTGAAAAAGCCAACCACTTTGTCGATCACTTTGCATCAAATTCACGTCTCAATGATTCTGGAAAAACTGTGTCGTTGCCCAAATCTACCCCATACTCTATTAAACTAATCCACTTTCGTTACAAGCTCCTGGAATCACTTATCAATAAACTTGACCCAAACAAGGCGACTGGCCCTGACGGTATTCCAACTATCGTCCTTAAAAAATGCTACCCCGAGCTAGTGCCTGTATTGTCCAAACTCTTTTCGATCTCCATGTCATCTGGAGAGTTTCCCTCATCGTGTAAGTTAGCAAATGTCCAGCCTATTCCTAAAAAGGGCGACAAAACCGATACCTCAAACTATCGACTATCACTTCCATTCTGTCGAAAATCATGACGAAAGCCATCAACCTCCAACTACTTTCGTTCCTTGAGTCCAATAAACTCTTAAACGATCACCAGTATGGGTTCAGACAGAGTCGTTCAACGGGTGATCTTTCATCTTTGGAATAACACATTAGAGAGGTCCGGTGAAACAATAGTAGTAGCTTTAGATATTTCAAAAGTCTTTGACCAGGTTTGGCACAAGTGCCTACTTGCCAAGCTCACTTCGTTCGGCTTATCCGATTCGCTGATCAATTGGATATCCAGCTTTCTTGATAAAAGACGTATACGGGTTGTCGTCGATGGCTTCTTTTCGAAAGAAACTACTATTAACGCGGGAGTACCTCAAGGATCAGTGATAGCTCCCACACTTTTCCTGCTGTACATAAATGACCTCATTTCCTCAACAACTAACCTGATCCATTGCTTTGCAGATGACAGCACTCTACATTGTAGTTCTTCTCAGTTTTCCCACAACAATAAGTCTAGACAGGGCGTAAAGGTGAAAATGGCAGTCTTAATCAACAGTGACTTAGAACGTGTCCTTAAATGGGGAATGAATAATCTACTCACGTTCAACGCCGACAAAACGTAGTGTTGCCCCCACACACACACGCACCCCCACGCGCACGCACGCACACACCCACGCACACGCACGCACGGACGCACACACACACACACACACACACACACATTTTTGAAGGGTTTACAAAAGGTGCTTTAATTTAGCTCAGAGAGATTCAAGTTTGCTAATGAACTAGCTTATGAGGAACATGCTGCTCTTTATATTATAGAAACTTGAGCAATACAGTCATGTGGAAAATCAGTTACAACTTGATTTTTAAAAGTTAATAAGAATAACTCATTACCTACCTTAGTCTATAAATGGGACATTTTTCCTAGAATTACCACCTTGAGCGATAACAGGTTTCAATCTATTAACTTTACTTTGGATTGCATCATTGGTTATTATTATTATTATAAAGAACTCTATAATTCTAAGAACTCTGGAAATATCCTCACATCCGGTGGGGTTTCTACCTCTCGTTAACAGAAACTAGCTCTAATTTTAGATTTCTAAAAATAGACCTACACTCGGTCTATGTCAATCAACTTTGGTTCTATTCTTAAATTTCCAGGAATCCACCACTAACTTTTGCAACACGAGTCATCTTGCCTTATTAATATCCAATGTACTCGTTCGGAAATCTGAACGACAGCTGATCACGCATAACTGTTTTATTTGTTGACCTATTCCAATGTAAGAATAAGAGACTTTTCCAAAGAAAAATAAAACACATAACGAGATACTGAACAATATGTTGGTCTACGGTGTTTGTAATATGATCTGTTTATTGCTCACCGACAATTTAATTTTTCTTTTTCGGTAAAGTTATATGTTACATATATATTGCAGTTATATCTGGTTAAATTTGTACTCCGTGATGTACAAAGAACGGAAAAATGGTACAATGGAGTATAATCGATGCTCTCTCAAATTCCGTCGAGAACGATAAAAAATATTAAAGTGGGGTGCTGACATTTTTAACTCCTGGCTAAATTTCTACTCCTTGAAATACGAAGGAAAAAAAATGGTACAAACCGGTACAATCGAAAACGCTTCCTAATTTGGAAAATTTCTTTAAAAACATTTGGAAATTCGAGTACGAACAAAAGGAAAAATGGTACAATTAGGTACAAACGATCCTCTCTCGAATACCGTCAGTGGCGTGCTAATATTTATTTAACATCGGGTTAAATTTGAACACCTTGAGGTACAAAAGGTAAAAAATGTGGTTCAAACGGGTACGAACTATTATAAATCAGATTCAATAAAAACAATTTCATTATTTTAAAATGTAGGGTGCCAGGTTTATGTAGGTGAATCCACCAACTTCCGGGTTCAAGAGGTCGATGAACTTTGTACTAAGATCTCTTCAAATTTCCGCGGACTGGTTCTATTTTTAGGCTTCTAACAGTAGACCAACATCATGTCAGGTCGGTGAACTTTCAGGTTTCCGTGAATTGGTTCTATTTTTAGATTTACAAGAATAGTAATATGAACCTTCCATCAATGAACTTTGGCCTTAAAAAGGTCAATGAACCTTCCATCTCGTTTCCAGGAATCCACTACGAGTTCAAGAGATCAACGAATAACGACACCCCTAGAGGACAATCAATTTTGGAGCTTCAAGAACTTGTTCAATTTTTATATTTCTCCAGTGGTTAATCAACTTTTGACTCTCCTCCTCCGTTTCCACGAACTAGTTCTATATTTAGATTTCCATGAATTACAATATGACACCACTAGAGGTCAATAAACCCATGAAAAGGTCAAGAACTTTCTGTCTCTAAAATTTTTGTTAAATAGTAAGATCACTTAATTTGGAAACTGGACATTTAGTTAACGCGTAGTTAAAGAAGTTATTTTAATGACGAGTCGGGAAGCACCTAATCTTTGATTCATAGCTTATTCTTCACAAAAATGGTTCGCTTTGAGCTGTGTGAAGCTGGCCCCCCAAGTTGCACATTCGTAATTAATTAATGGCATTCGATTGACCACAATTGACCAACAATAACTTTCATTGACCACCCTCTGTTAAAAGTTATTGCAAAAATAAGGTTGCGGGGGCAATTTCACACTTGCCGTAATCAAAAATCGCCAATTTTTATTACTGTATCTGATTGACCATCGTTTGACCATGAATTCGATTTCAAAAAAAAAAAAAAAACTAAAATATACTTTTATATTCATTATAAGGCATGGCCAATCCTCGAATAGGCTTTTTGAGGATTGACCATCCTTCATTTAATATGAATAATCATCCAGAAGAACCATTAGTGCATTTTGAAGATTGACCATCTTTTATTTCCTATGTATAATCATCCGGAAGAACAAGTTGTGCATTTTGAATAATAATGTATTATTTCGAATTTTAAGACATGGTCAATCCTAGAATATGCTTTTTGAGGATTGGCCAATATTTTATTTCTTATGAATAATCAGCCAGTAAAAGAAGTAGTGCATTTTTATTAATAATGTATTATTTTCTACTTTAAGACATGGTCAACACCCGATTATGCTTTTTGAGACATGGTCAATCCTCGAATAACCATTTTGGGACATGACCAATGCTCGTATATGCTTTTTGAAGATTGACCATCTTTTATTTCCTATGTATAGTCATCCAGAAGAATAAAAATTGCATTTTGTTTAATAATAATGTACTATTTCGAATATTGAGACATGGTCAATCCTCAAAATATGATTTTTCAGAGATGGTCAATCCTCGAATATGATTTTTGAAACATGGTCAATCCTCGAATATGCTTTTTGAGAATTGACCATCTTTTATCTCCTATGAATATTCATTCAAAAGAACACGTAGTACATTTTGATTAATAATGTATTATTTCGAATTTTAAGACACGGTCAGTCCTCGAATATGCTTTTTGAGACATGGTAAATCCTCGAATATGTTTTTTAAGGATTGGCCATCTTTTATTTCCCATGCATAGTCATCCAGAAGAATAAAAATTGCATTTTGTTTAATAATAATGTACTATTTCGAATATTGAGACATGGTCAATCCTCGAATATGCTTTTTCAGAGATGGTCAATCCTCGAATATGATTTTTGAAACATGGTCAATCCTCGAATATGCTTTTTGAGAATTGACCATCTTTTATCTCCTATGAATATTCATCCAGAAGAACACGTAGTACATTTTGATTAATAATGTATTATTTCGAATTTTAAGACACGGTCAGTCCTCGAATACGCTTTTTGAGACATGGTAAAGCCTCGAATATGTTTTTTAAGGATTGGCCATCTTTTATTTCCCATGCATAGTCATCCAGAAGAATAAAAATTGCATTTTGTTTAATAATAATGTACTATTTCGAATATTGAGACATGGTCAATCCTCGAATATGCTTTTTCAGAGATGGTCAATCCTCGAATATGATTTTTGAAACATGGTCAATCCTCGAATATGCTTTTTGAGAATTGACCATCTTTTATCTCCTATGAATATTCATCCAGAAGAACACGTAGTACATTTTGATTAATAATGTATTATTTCGAATTTTAAGACACGGTCAGTCCTCGAATATGGTTTTTGAGACATAGTAAATCCTCGAATATGCTTTTTAAGGATGGACCATCTTTTATTCCCCATGAATAGTCATCCAGAAGAATAAAAATTGCATTTTGTTTAATAATGTACTATTTCGAATACTGAGACATGGTCAATCCTCGAATATGCTTTTTCAGAGATGGTCAATCCTCGAATATGATTTTTGAGAATTGACCATCTTTTATCTCCTATGAATATTCATCCAGAAGAACACGTAGTACATTTTGATTAATAATGTATTATTTCGAATTTTAAGACAAGGTCAATTCTCGAATATGCTTTTTGAGGCATGGTAAATCCTCGAATATGCTTTTTGAGGATTGACCATCTTTTATTTCCCATGTATAGTCATCCAGAAGAATAAAAATTGCATTTTGTTTAATAATGTACTATTTCGAATATTGAGATATGGTCAATCCTCAAATACGCTTTTTCAGAGATGGTCAATCCTCAAATATGCTTTTTAAGAATTGACCATCTTTTATTTCCTATGAATATTCATCCAGAAGATCACGTAGTGCATTTTGATTAAAAAATGTATTATTTCGAATTTTAAGACACGGTCAATCCTCGAATATGCATTTTGAGACATGGTAAATCCTCGAATATGCTTTTTGAGGAGAATACAAATTGCATTTTGTTTAATAATGTACTATTTTGAATATTGAGATATGGTCAATCCTCAAATATGCTTTTTCAGAGATGGCCAATCCTCGAATCAAATAGAGTAATAAAAATTGACGATTTTCGATTTCGGGGAGCAAGTGTGAAGTTGGCCCCCCAATCTTATTTTTGCAATAACTTTTTAACACAGGGTGGTCAATGAAAGTTGGTGGTCAATAAGTGGTCAATCGAATGCCATTAATTAATTACGAAATACGAACTTGGGGGGCCAGCTTCACACAGCTGTCGTGTTGTGGTCTACAAAATCGAATTAATTCTAAACAGTAAGAGCATTAATTCCGAAACTGAATATTTTGTTAAAAACTTTTAAATACAGAAATCACTTTAACGTTAAACCAAAAACACCTAATTTTGAAACCATAGTTTAGCGGAGGTGGGTCTCTGCTTTTGAAAGTCATTTTAACGGCAAACAAGGAAAACAATCTAATTTTTGTTTCAGCTTGTTCTTTAGAGGCGCAGATTACAAAATCCAAAATTTTCTAACTATGATAACACAACGCACAACTTTGTTAAATTATTACGTAATAAGCACCTAGTTTTTGAAACGTAGTGTACTCGCTCGAAGTGGGTTTCTTTGCAATTTTAACTAAATCTAGAAATTTCGATAGTGTGGAAATATAAAACTCATCTTAGTTCGGAAATTGAATATTGCGTTAGGGCACAAATGTTATTTTAATGGCAAACAGAAAAAGAGCACCTAAATTTTGAACCGTAGTTTATTCGTTAGAAGTGGATTTCTGCATTTTTTCTAAATAGGAACAGTTCTTAATTTTACCACTAGATATTTCGATAATGATAATTAAAAAAATCATTTTAACAGCAAATCACAGTTCGCTCATAAGAATTTGGCGCCTCTGTAGAGGTGCTAAATATTAGAAAGACAAGTCGGAAATTGAATATTTCGTTAATAAGCAAATAAGTTACTTTAACAGCAAACAAAGCACCTAATTTTTTAATCATAGTTCTTTATATATGAACTATAAAGTGCAACTTTTCTAGTTAAGAAGATCAATTAATTTTAAAACTGGAAATTTCGATGTGTAAATAAACAATAATTTTAACTTAAAACCAAGAAAACACGTAGTTTTTTAACCGTAATACGTTCAATAGGCGGGTCTCTGACGGGTAAGCTCCAATTGTTGCAATTCACAAAGCTTAATTAGGAAACTGAATATTTTGTTAAAACGTACATAAATTATTTTAACGGAACACCAAAAAAAGGAACATAATTTTTGAACCCTGGTTTACTTTCAGATAACGCGTAGTTAAAGAAGTAATTTTAATGGGGAGTTGGGAATGCACCTAATTTTTGGTCCATAATTTATTCTTTAAAGATGGGTCGCTTAGCCGACTATAAAATCGAATCTATTCTAAATAGTTTTAAAACCTTAATGGTAAACCAAAAAAGCACCTAATTTTCAAATTATAGTTTAGCAGAGCTGGGTTCCTCTGCTAATGAAAGTCACTTTAACGACAAACTAGGAAAACATCTAATTTTTGATTTATAGTTTGTTCTTTAAAGCTATAAAATCCAATGTTTTCTAACTCGGAGAACGCAACTAACAGCTTTGTTAAATTATTACGTAACAAGTATCTAGTTTTTGAACCACAGTTTACCCATTAGAAGTGGGTTTCTAGGAAAAGTACTCATTTTAAAACAAGATATTTCGATAACGTGTAAATGAACGGCAAACCATAGTTCGCCCATGAGAGGTAGGCTGTTTTGTAGAGGCACTAAATATTAAGAAGACTTAAAAGAAAATTGAATATTTCGTTAATGCGTAAATGAGATATTGTTAACGACAAACACAAAAGGCGCCTAATTGTTTAACCATGCTTTGCTCGTTAGAGGTGCGTCTATATGCAATTTTTTCTAAATAGAAACAGTACTTAGTTTTAAAACTGGATAATTCGATAATGTTTAAATAAAAAAAATGTAACGGCAAACCATTATTCGCTTATAGAATTGGGCGCCTCTGTAGAGGCGTTAAATATTAAGAAGACTTAAATGGAAAACTGAATATTTCATTAATATACAAATAAGTTATTTTAACGGCAAACAAAAAAGCACCTAATTTTTGTACCATAGTTGACTCGTTAGAAATGAATCTCTTTGCAACTTTTTCTAAATAGAAAGAGCATTTAATTTTAAAACTAGATATTTTGATAATGTGCAAATAAAGAACAAGATTTAATTTGGAAATTTAATATTTCGTTGATGCGCAAATAAGCACCTAATTTTTGAACTATAGTTGACCCTTGAGAGGCGGGTTTCTTTGCGTGTTTGATAAAAAACTCGATAGTAAAACATTTGTGCAAGAAAATCTGGGATTCTAAAACGAAATCCTTTCGCTAGCCAAGCTATCATCATCAGCGGTTGACCGGCCTTCGAAAAGTTGTCGGTGGTGCGTGGTAGCACTTTTTGTGTAAAATTTTTGTAATTATACAACATTTGTAAATAACAAAAATAACATTATATAGCAACAGGAGCAGATAACTTGATTACAAGACGCACCGTTGCTATTCTTCTAGCATTAGCTTCTGTTAGTATAGCTACGACAAAGGGGGCCGCTTCTGAAAAGAAAAGGATTAGATAAATATATTTTATATATTTTATTAATACGCAAATAAGTTACTTTAACGGAAAACAGAAAAAAGCACCTAATTTTTGAACCAAATTTACTCTAGAGAGGTGGGTTTCTTGTGGAACTATAAAATCCTACTTTTTTTGGATAGCAATAACACAATTTTTTAACCATAGCTCTTTAAAGGTGGAACTCCTTTACCGACCATAAACTGCAAGTGCAAGACGACCTATTCAGTTAATTGGATATTTCGATGTGTGGATAAACAATCATTTTAATAAAAAAACCACGTAATTTGATAATCACAATTTTCTCTCTTCTTTGATGACCAAGCTCCAATTTTGTAATTTACAAGGCTTAATTCGGAAACTGGATATTTCGATAATGCGTACATAAATTATTTTAACAGAATACCAAAAATGCACCTAATTTTGGTTAAGTATTAGGTTTCTTTGAGTACTATAAAATGAAACTTTCAAAATAGGAAGGCCACAATTACGAAATTTAATGATATTTCGGTGATACGTAGATACAGAAATTACTTTAGTGGCATACCAGAAAAACACCTAATTTTTTGTAATGTACGGTGTTCCGTACACGATAAACTAAATTGGTAAAAGTACTTAACACAGATATGGGATATTTTAATAGCGCATGGGATAGTCCATTTTGTTAGTATTAAAGTACCTAATTGGAACTTAATTATGCGTATTCACTGTTCTAACTGGGGGCGCCAGGTTAATGTTTAGTTAGCTTGCATGCAGTAACTTAAAAAGATTATTACAGACAGTGATGCTAGGACTGGAAAAAGCAGAACGTTTTGATGCTATGTACCTGGAGGAGACACGTCACATTTTTTCCCATTAACGTTAAGTGCTATAGATTTATACAGGACGGGGCCGAATCGATTAAGCAGTTTTGAAAGATTATAAAATTTTGGCGCCCACACATTGTGAGAGACAATATTTAATAGAGCCCATTCGTACATATCACGAGGTATATTCATTTCTTAAATAATTTACTTCTCAAAATGCTGTTTCAGATATACGCAAAGCAAAGAATTGCAGATGCTTAAAATATGTTGATCGTGCCAGCCATTCCACATAACCTTTCATACAGATTATACTACGTGAGCCGCAAATAATCCTGTTAGAGCTACTCCATCAACTCCTCTTCAACGATTTTTTTTATTATATGGGCTGCAGAAAATTTGTTCACAATTTCCGACAATTTCACGCTTTCAACCTAAAAAATAATACGAGCGTGTTACTCCGAATTGTGAATTTAGAGGATTATCTTTCAGGGATTACTCGGTGGTCATTTTCTAACAGCGGCGGAAATATTACAGATGCTGCTGCTGTTAATTCTTACATTACTTTGTGCTTCGACTCCTCAGACAGCATTGGTGTTTCCAAATAAAAGGAGCTAATTTTGTACGATTCCCAAATGACGCAACTATTTTTCAATTTATTCGATGTACACACCTCCGATATTCATGACCTTTGAGACAGAGTATTAGAAAATGTTTGATAAAAATTCCCATACTAAACATTTGTGCAAGAAAATCTGAAATATTAGAACTGTGACTTCACTTCATGTATGACAAATAATCACAAAACGAAATCGTTTCGATAGCTATCGTCATCAGCGGTCGACCGGCCATCTAAAAGTTGTCGGTGGTGTGTGGTCGCATTTTGTGTGCTAAATTTTGATTGAGAGCCGCATCGTCGCTATGCATCGGACATTAGTGTCTGTTAATTTCGCAAGGACAAAGGAGACTACTTCTGAAAATGAAAGGATTGGATAAATATTTGGGTATGAGAAGTGGGTTATTTACATTTTTCCAAACAATCTTTTCAATCAATAATTTTTAAATTCGTAATCACAAAATTTACAGTCAGTTTTGACAATCTAGTGGATTTTTAATACGGCGTTTGTTTGTCTGATAATGAGCTCATAGTTTTTGAACCGTAGTTTACTCGTTAGAAATGAGTCTCTTCAGGACAAGTACTCAATTTTAAAACTAGATATTTCGATAATGTGCAAATAAAAAAAATCACTCATTAGAGGTAGAGGCGTTAAATATTAAGAAAACTTAATTCGGAAATTAAAAATTTCGTTGACGCACAGATAAGTTAACGGCAAACAAAGAAGCACCTAATTTTTGAACCATAGTTTACTTTGGAACTATAAAATCATACTTTTTCTAGATAGGAAAAACACAATACCGAAACTTTGTTAATGTGTAAAGAAATTATTTTAGTAGCAAGTCAGGGAAGTACCTAATTTTTTAACCATAGTTCTTTATAGGTGGACACTTTTACGCACCAAAAAGTGTAATTTTTCTTGATAAGAAAATCAATTAATTTTATTTCGACGTGTAAATAAACAAAATAGAATTTTAACATAACACCAAGAAAGCACGTAATTTTTTTAACCATAGTTCGCTTGACAACGGAAAACCAAAAAGGCACCTAATTTTCGAAACCATAGTTTACTTTTAGAGCGGGTCCCTCTGCTCATTAAAATCTAAGGTTTGTTAAATAGTAAGAGCAGTTAATTGGGAAACTTGATATGTAGTTATAACGCGTAGTTAAAGAAAACATTTCAATTACGAGCGGGAAAGCACCTAATCTTTGATCCATAGTTTATTCTTTAATCGGTCATTTTACCGACTATAAAATTGAATTTATTCTAAATAGTAAGAACAGTTAATTCCAAAACTGAATATTTCATAAAAAAAACTTGTAAATACCTTAACGGCAAACCAAAAAAGCACCTAATTTTTAAACTATAGTTTAGTATATGGGTTCCTTTGCTAACGAAACTCATTTTAACAACACACCGGGAAAAAATATCTAATTTTTGATTCATAGTTTGTTCTTTAGAAATGTGTCGCATTGCAAACTATAAAATCCAACTATAATAACACAACTCACAACTTTATTAAATTATTAGGTAGGCACTTAGTTTTTGAATCGTACTTTACTCTTTACAAGTGAGTCTCTTTAGGAAAAGTAAGTAATTTTAAAACTAGATATTTCGATAGCACGTAAATAAAAAAATCATTTTAACGGCAAACCATAGTTCGCTAATGAGAGGAGGGCGAAATTGTAGAGGAGCTAAATATTTAGAAGACAATTCGGAAATTGAATACTTCGTTAATGCAAAAATAAGGTATTTTAATGACAAACAAACAAGCACCTAATTTTTGAACAATAGTTTACTCTCGATAGGCGAACTATAAAATCTTAGATTTTCTCGATAGGAAGAACACAATTCCGTAAGTGGATATTCGATTAATGTCTAAAATATTTCGTTATTGTAACGGCAAAAAAAAAGCACCTAATCTTTGAACCATAGTTTACTCGTTAGAAGTGGGCCTCTGCAATTTTTTTAAATAGGAAAAGTAATTTTAGAACTATATATTTGGATAATGTGTAAATAAAAAAATCATTTTAACGGCAAACCATAGTTCACTCATGAGAGGAATATTTCGTTAATGCCCAAATAAGTTATTTCAAAGGCACACAAAAACGCACCTAATTTTTGAACCATAGTTTCTTCGTTTGTAGTGGTTCTCTATGTAAATAAAAAGTACATTTTGAAAACCTGACATTTCGATCAGTAAAAAAATCATTTTAAGACAAACTATAGTTCGCTCATGAGAGATGTGCACCTTTGTACAGGTTCTAAATATTAAAAAGACTTAATTCAGAAAATGATTATCTCGTTAATGCACAAATAACGCCTGTGAAGGTAGCACCTCATTTAGATAAAAGTCAAAACTTTAGTGGAGTTCTTACTGCACCCCTAATAGTTCTAGAGTTCTATCATAGTGGTAGAAATAGTTCTGCTAGATTAATCCAAATAATCAGGATGCAAAGTCAGGGGTGCCAAATTCACGAAGTGCGAATCCAACATTGGCGAGAGCTACTTTACTATCACAATTGCATCGTTTTACCCTTATCATTATCGATAGAACTCTTGTGGTGCTACTCAGAACTCCCAAGAAAAGTTGCATTTTCACCAATTTTTCTCAACCCCCCTATTGGCTTGGACAAACGTTGATAGAGGAAAACGAAATTTCGATACAACTCTGATAATAAAGGTTTGAGAGCCATGTTTATTAAGAGGTATTATTAGAACTCTTGTGGTGCTACTCAGAACTCACAAGAAAAGTTGCATTTTCAACAATTTTTTGCAATCCCTTTGGGTTTACGAAGGTTAAAAGAAGAAAGAAAAACTGATAAACAAGTAGTCCAATATTGATTTCCATTACGTAATTTTCTTTTTTGTCAGATATTGAAAATTATTTCTATTAGAGGAGTTTTAAAGAAAAATTAAGTACACTTTATAAAATGCTCTCTTGCTTTAATGTTAAACAAGTTTTATCATATTTATTAAACAAAGTCAGTCATATTATAACTTGGATACGCTAAAATATTCAGAATATATAATAGCTTCCTTAAGCTTAATTTACACACGCGCACACACATAAGCTCAGCACCGATTTTAGTATGAACTAAATATCAATGTAAACGTCAATATTTTTATTTATTGGTGTCGTTCCTGCGTTACATACAAAATCAAATGTGGTGCAATTGCTGCATCTTCCGTCACAATTTTTTGTTTCGCGATCATATCGTCATACAAGTACCATCTCGTTGTATCATAAACATACCCTGTGTAATGGCCGTCGTTAACATCACTTGCGTATTGATGATAAGATACTGCTCCAATAAGAGTATATTTTTCTTCAAATTGTAATATTTTCGGGATCATTGTAAGGGTCGATTTCTTCGGCTGTAATCCAATGGATGTCAGTGAAAAATAATTAAATGCCGTTGAAAAGTATATTTTTCTTTAATAATCTCATGGCAATTTCTGCAAGAAACGTTTTTTTCTGCATTAACGTCTATTATGGACCTATGTAATTCTGTCAGACCATCACGTAATAGTATGTCGACATTAATGATAACAACCGCCACTTTTCGTGTTGATTGGTGACTACAATAACCACAAGATTTCCTAGTAATCAAGGAAGGGACATCTTTAAATAAATATTCTACAAGATGAGCAACGTTACAATTGGCTTTTAATTGCAATACATTACTTCGGTATGGCACTACTTGAAAAACTGAAATACCACGTAAAATGTTTGCACGTTCCACATAAATATTATCCGTCATTTTTTTTACCTTTGTATCCAAGATACTTCTGGCAAATGTGAAGAAATTATTATCACAACTACTGGCAAATCTTGAATATTCCACGTTACATAGTAAAGCATTGATTACAATTTGAGTCAAAGGCACAGGTATCGCGGATAACAATAAATTCTTTCCCACATTGCACTGCTTTCAGTACGTTGCCATTCTTTAGAACCGGAATTGACACGAGTTAAAGTAGTCATGGGATCCCAGCTAGGAAGATCGTCGAGGTACGTTAGTTTCTTCGTATTATCCATATTAAAAGGCTCTTTCGACTTTTCCTTGCGTTTTGTGTTTTTCGATGTTACACTGCTTACTTTTGTATTGGAAACGAAACCTCTCCAGTTCTCCACAATATTCCATTTATTTTCTTCTTCATTTACTTGACAATGGGAGTATTTAGTACTATTTTCATCACCCAGATTTAATAAAGTTTTCCCCTTTAAAAATTCAATATGTTTTATTATAAACTTATCAATCCTCATTAGTAGTTCATTCTTAAATATCCTATTATTCAACTCATCAAAAGATGCTTCAACGGCAGAAGAGCTAGCTATTTCAATATTGCTTTGAGAATACCTCCGCGTGATTCCGGTCCACAGTGGCAAATACGGCATTAGCTTTTTTAATTTGTCGGCTACTTGGGGAATGTAAAACGCGTTTACTATAGAACCACAAGCTGCATTCGCGACCGTAGCTTCCGCTTTGTCAAAAATATGTTTTGTCCATTGAGTCCATTCAGATGAAACATCAGGGTCGTCTATATATGGTTCGTAACCTTCATTTTCATTATCCTCAATAACAATGCCTTTGATGGTTCCATTGATAAACCGTAAAGCATTTTCTGATGGCAGGGGGTGAGAGGTACTCATCGTTACCTATATCCTCACTAATGGCAACTAAGATTATAGATAGCAGAGCATTTTCAATTTGGTGGATTTCCTGTAACTTGTAAACATGTGTGAGTGCCCTTAAATAAAATTGACGCACTTTTGTTGGTTTTCCCCGGAGACACTCCCATCTTGCAATAATTTATATGAAATGACTTACATCTAATCTGATACAACAACTTGGTAATTTTTGTCGTTGTTGAAGCACAATAACATCGTACATAACTTGTAAATAAGCCTGCGTGTCTGCACAGTTTGCAAATGCCCTTGCAACTGCTATTAATAATGCTTTACTAAAATCTATCACAACCATGCGGGGTAACGGAGCACCGTCTGCTAGTATCGATAAAAAAAAGTAAGTTATCATAGCAGAATCTTGTTTGGTCGAAACCATCTGAAAAACTGGACAGCTAGTAGTTTCTGATGTGACCAAGCATTGGTATAAATAAACATGAGGACTCTTCTTATTATTGGGTAGGTTTAACTTTTTAGCGAAGCTACCTGTAGCATCTATTGTTAAGTAGCTGTAATTATTTTGTTTGGTAACAGTTTTGTACAATAATTTTTGTTCTTCTGCCCAATACATACAAAAAAACGGGTCTAGTCCTATATGACGTATAATACCAGCGAGAGATTCATGTTTAATAACACTTAAATTAAATATAGGGTCGCTTGAATCTAATTCAAGGCGGCGATCATTTTCTTACGGTTTCGCTTTTCGTAGGACGGTGGCGTTATATAGCATCGGTGGAATCGCATCACCCACCCCCATAGTACCATTTGCTTCGTTTGCTCTCCAAATACTGGCATCTTCCTTGGAGGTTAATAAATGAGATGCTATTTCGCGTCGTAAATGGCCTCTTAGTTGTCGTTTTTTCTTGTAAATAAATCCATATTGATAAATTTTTAAGACGCACTCAAATATAATATCAGAATGATGATTTGGTTTTTGCATTAAACATCCAGAAAGTATAGAGCCACATTCTGAACACGAACCTGTAAAACGAGCATAGTACTTAGCTTCATTACTTTTAAACACTTTGCCATATTTGAATGCAAACCCACATGCGATTTTAGTTTGCTCCCAAATTTTTCTTGCAAATATATCAGTCCATTTCCCCGGTTGAAGTAAAATATATTTCCTATGCGAGTAAGTCTTTTTTTTTTTGGTTTCACTTCTTTCCATGCTTCCCTAGATAGTACAAGTGAAAATTTCATCTTTTTGTCACTATAAGTTTCATTACTATCAGAAATGTTGAAAGAGTTGCTTTCTCGTCCTGTAGTGACCGCCTCGGGTTTCTTTATATTAAATTTTTTTATTACATAGTCCCTCATACCACTTCTATTTTTATGTAGTATGGTATACACATGTTTTGGACTAATTTCCGAACCAGCACTGTGCATGTACGTCGAAATTTCTTTAAAAACAGAATGCGAGGGTGGATACACTTTGCCGTTAGCGTCAATTGGCCGATATTCGTCTTTGCTCAAAGTTTTAAGCAACTTATCGCGATCGTATATTACAACTGCTTAGCAATGCAGTTGTAATATACGTGCTCACCCTTGCACCTTTCAAAATAATGTACAATTACACTGTTAAAATGAATTACTCACAAAATGTTTAACAAATTCACAAAAATCGAAAA
Source organism: Vesta saturnalis (assembly GCA_036346205.1). Classification (NCBI taxonomy): domain Eukaryota; kingdom Metazoa; phylum Arthropoda; class Insecta; order Coleoptera; family Lampyridae; genus Vesta; species Vesta saturnalis. The sequence goes on from JARFJB010001976.1 coordinate 6,546,020, forward strand.
ACACCCCGAACTGGAAAAAAAAACTAAAAGTAAGAACTGTAATGGCACTCAGTAACTGATTCGTTTAAATAAATGTAAACCTAATGTAAAAATTTCTCAACTATAAACATTGAAAAGTGCACTGTTACGAGAATTCAAAATAATATTGGGTCATAAATTAAGTACGCTTAGGGGATATTTACTTTACTATAAGTACTGTAAGTACTTGTCGGTCCTACTTATGTAGAAGTTTGCAAGCAAAGATAATCCTTCCTGTCATAAAGGTTTTAGTTCATAGAATTCTTTAAAATTACATTTGTACCATTACGTACCAGTACTATTTTTTATAACAATTGGAAATATCTTATTTGTATATAAGTATTTTTCAAAATTTCAACCGTTAAGATTTAAAAATTCTTTTGTATTAGTGTAAGATCATAGCTTGTTATAACAACATACTTAGTCATAAACGTTTTTCGATGTAACATCGTGTATATTGCTAATATACTTCTTGTGAATAAATCGTGTATGACAACCATCCAATATTTTAATATATTTATAAACATCATTTCCATCAATACACTCCTTGTAAAACAATTAATACAAGTAACTGTTAATCCAAATATAATTCTGAAATCGATACCTACTGCATTTCCGTTTAGAATATTTCATCTCAATTTTAAAATATACCAATCTTAGATAATCACGTATATATATGAAACACATGTGCAGTGTGTGTCTGTGTGGATGTATGTTAGTATCCACGATAACCCAAGAACGAAAATACGTGCATACGTACTTAAAAATTTTATATTCAAGCTTGTTTACACTTGGCTTAGATTTTAGGAGAAATCCATCCACCCATAATGAAAACACAACTTTTCTTGTGAGTTCTGAGTAGCACCACAAGAGTTCTAATAATACCTCTTAATAAACATGGCTCTCAAACCATTATTATTAGAGTTGTATCGAAATTTCGTGTTTCTCTGTCAACGTTTGTCCGTCAATAAGGGGTTGAGGAAAATTATTGAAAATGCAACTTTTCTTTTGAGTTCTGAGTAGCACCACAAGAGTTCTAATAATACCTCTTAATAAACATGGCTCTCAAACCATTATTATCAGAGTTGTATCGAAATTTCGTTTTTCTCTGTCAACATTTGTTCGTCAATAAGGGGCATGAAAAATTGTTGAAAATGCAACTTTTCTTTTGAGTTCTGAGTAGCACCACAAGATTTCTAATAATACCTCTTAATAAACATGGCTCTCAAACCATTATTACCAGAGTTGTATCGAAATTTCGTTTTTCTCTGTCAACGTTTGTCCGTCAATAAGGGGTTGAGAAAAATTGTTGAAAATGCAACTTTTCTTTTGAGTTCCGAGTAGCACTACAAGAGTTCTAATAATAACTCTTAATAAACATGGCTCTCAAGCCATTATTATCAGAGTTCTATTGAAATTTAGTTTTCCTCTGTCAACATTTGTTCGTCAATAAGGGGTTGAGAAAAATTGTTGAAAATACAACTTTTCTTTTGAGTTCTGAGTAGCACCACAAGAGTTCTAATAATACCTCTTAATAAACATGGCTCTCAAACCATTATTATCAGAGTTGTATCGAAATTTCGTTTTCCTCTATCAACGTTTGTCCAAGTCAATAAGGGGGCTGAGAAAAATTGGTGAAAATGCAACTTTTATTGGGAGTTCTGAGTAGCACCACAAGAGTTCTATTGATAATGATAAGGGTAAAACGATGCAATTGTGATAGTAAAGTAGCTTTCGCCAATGTTGGGTTCGCACTTCGTGAATTTGGCACCCCTGACTTTGCATCCTGATTATTTGGATTAATCTAGCAGAACTATTTCTACCACTATGATAGAACTCTAGAACTATTAGGGGTGCAGTAAAAACTCCACTAAAGTTCTGACTTTTTTCTAAATGAGGTGCTACCTTCACAGACGTGCACAAATAAGATATTTAAACGGCTAACAAAAAAAAAGCACCTAATTTTTGAACCCTATTTTATTACTCTCGAATGGTGGGTTTTTTTTGCTATAAAATCCTATTTTTTTTTAGATAGAAAGAGAGCAAATCCGAAATTGGATGTTTAGGTAATATGTAAAGAAATTATCTTAGTGGAAAGAAAAAGGAAGGCAAAGACCACGTATTTCATTACCTCCCCAAGGGGGAGGGCGGACTATTTGAACTTTCAAAGCTCCTTCAGGCACAATCATACATTTTTAGCATACATACATACTTTACGTGTATAAGTATGGTGGAATTAAGGATTGGTGTCGGCAGGAATAGAGTTAAGGTTCTATCTCATATGTATGAGGAAAACCCCCTGAAAAAACCTCATACATCGTAGACGGTAACGGGAATCGACCACATTACCTCCCGAATGCTTAGTGGTGAACCAGGAAAACACCTAATTTTTTGTTATGTGTGGTGTTCCTTTAACGATAAAAAGATTTTTCTAATTGGCAAAAGTGCTTATCACATTTTGTAAGTATTCAAAAACTTAATTAGCACTTAATTATGTGTAGCCATTATCTTAATTGGGAGCGCGAGGTTAACGTTAAGTTAGTTTCCCAGTCAAATAAAACCCATTTTGCAAAGTGAGGGGGGGCGTTTTGATAATATATAACTGGAGGAGGCACACGAGACATTTTTTTCACATACGGTAAACAGCCGCACCATATTATTTATGTACAAACAATAAATACGTATCTATAGACAAATTTCATTAAATTTAATTATGATTCTACATCAACGTTAATTGCTATAGATTTATACAGGGTGGGTCTGAATCGAGTGAGCAGCTTTGAAGGGTTATAAACTTTTGGCGCCCACACATTTTGAGAGACAATGTTTAATATAGCTCATTCATATATATCAGGGGGTATATTCATTTCTTAAATAATTTACTTCTCAAAATGCTGTTTCAGATATCCGCAAATTATAAACTGTTTGTCGCGCCAACTCTTCATACAAATTCCACCAATTTCCACTCAACAATCTATTCTACTGTGGACTGCAGAAAGTTTGTTCATAATTTCCGACCAAGCTCACGCTTTCAACCTAAAAAAAATAACAAGCCTATCAATTGTGAAACTGCTTCATTAGTTTAGAGCAATAGATTTCAGAGATTACTTGGTGGTTATTTTCTATCAGCAGTGGAAATATTACTTCCGTCTCGTCGTGACTTAAGAAAGACCTGCTGTGCAAGTATTTCTTGAAGATTTCTGCTGTTGGCGTTCATTCTTGCATCAACTTCCAATATACTCAGACAAAATTGTCCGTTTTTCATGACCTTGTAGATAAAGCATTAGAAAATGTTTGATACACATTTCCATATTAAAATACTTGTGCAAGAAAATCTGGAATACTAGAACTGTGATAGGATACTTCACCTACGTATCACAAATATTCACAAAACGAAATAGTTTCTATAGCACAGGCTATCATCATCAGGGGTCGACCGGCCATGGAAAAGTTGTCGATGATGCGAGGTCGCATTTTGTTTGCTAAATTTTTGTAAATATAAAAGGTTTAAAAATAATAAAAATAAAAGTTTACTCATTAGAAGTGAGTCTTTCTCGGAAAAGTACTTAGTTTTAAAAACTAGACATTTGAATAATGTATAAATAAAAAATCATTTTAACGGCAAACTATACATCGCCTTTGTACATGCGCTAAATATTAAGAAGATTGAATATTTCGGTAATACGCAAAATAAGTTATTTTAGCGACAAACAAAGCACCTAATTTTTGAACCATAGTTCGAGAGGAGTGTTTTTTTACGAACTATAAAATGCTACTTTTTCTGATATTATGTTAATGTGTAAAGAAATTATTTAGTCAGGAAAGTAACTAATTTTTTAACTATAGTTCTTTATAGGTTGATTCCGTTACGGACTATAAAGTGCAAATTTTTCTAGAGCTTGACAGACGGGTCTATTTGGCAGCTAAGATCTGATTTTTGTAACTTCTAAGGCTTAATTATTTTAACGGAACGTCAAAAAGGCACCTAATTTTTGAACCCTAGTTTACTTTTAGAGGTGCTGCTCACTAAAATCCAACTTTTTAAACAGTGAGGGCATTTAATTTGGAAATTGGACATTTCTCTAACACGTAGTTAATGAAGTTATTTTAATTACGAGCCGGGAACGCACCTAATGTTTGATCCCTAAATTTTTCTTCGGAGATGGGTCGCTTTACCTACTACAAAATCGACTTTATTCTAAATAGTACGAACGTTTAATACCAAAACTGAACATTTTGTTAAAAACTCGTGCATGCAGAAATTACATTAATGGTAAACCAAAAAGCACTTAATTTTAAAACTATAGTTTAGCAGAGGTAGGTTCCTCCACTAATGAATTAATTAACGACAAACCAAGAAAACACCTAATTTTTTATTGATATTTTGTTTTTTAAAGGTTGCAGATTATAAAATCCAGTTTTCTAACCAGGATAACACAGTTAACAACTTAGGTAACAAGCACCTGACCTGAACCATAGTATTGGTTATAAGTGGGTTTCTTTAAAAAACGTACTCAATCTTGAAACTTGATATAATGTGTAAATAAAACGATCATTTTAACGGAAAACTATAGTTTGCTTATGAGAATAGGGCACGTTTGTCGAGGAGTTAAATATTAAGAAGACAATTCGGAAATAGAATATTTCGTTAATGCGCAAATAAGTTATTTTAACGGCAAACAAAAAAGCACCTAATTCTTGAACCATATTTTACTCTCGAGAGATGGGTTTCTTTGTGATCTATAAAATCTTATTTTTTCTCGATTCCGAAAGTGGATAGTCGATCAATGAGTAAAGTATTTCGTTAATGCGAAAATACGTTATTGGAACGGCAAACAAAATAGCACCTAATTTTTTAACCATAGTTTTTACTCGTTAGAACTAGGTTTGCAATTTTTTAAATAGGAATTAATTTTGAAACTAGATATTTCGATATTTAAATAAAAAAATCATTTTAACGGCAAATCATAGTCGCTTATGAGAGGTGGGCCTTTGTATAGGTGCTAAATATTAAGAAGACTTAATTTGAAAAATGTATAAAGAAATTAAAATACTTATCGTTTTTGGGTTTTTTAATGGTGCATTTGTATATTAATGTAATATAATATAAACGTTTCGATAACACTTACAGTAGTAATATTATCTACTAAAATTGTTTCAATATCTTTAAACAACGAAGATAACTGTAAGTGTTATCGAAACGTTTAGATTGTATTACATTAATATACAAACACACCATTAAAAAATCCAAAAAAAGATAAGTATTTTAATATGTGTAATAATGGTGAAAGTTTACATGTTTATACAAAGAAACTATTTTAGTCGCAAATCAGGAAAGCACCTAATTTTTTAACCACAGTTATTTATAAGTCGATTCCCTTACGGACTTTGAAGTGCAGCTTTTGCTATACTTTGGGCCACAGTTATAATTCAGTGTGTAAGCATACGATAATGCACTTTAAATGGGAAAGATTCCCACATGGTTGCCAGATCGTTCGCAGGGCCGCACTTAAAAAACATTTGGTAAAATATTATTTAAAAATAACATAGGTAACTGTTATAACAAATTGCAGATGGTATTATTCTGTAATAATTAGTAGATTGTCCTTTATGAAACGCGTACGGTCCTGAGATACCAGATAAGCGGCAATGCTGTTCTCCGTATAGCCAGTACTGAATTTTAACTATGGGCCAGAGAATAGATAGGATCAATTAATTTTATGGGTATTTTGATGTGCAAATAAAACATTTTAATAGAAAACCAAGAAAGCACGTAATTTTCTTAACTTTAATTGGTTCTTGACAGCCAAGTTCTGATTTACAAGGCTTAATTAGGAAACTGAATATTTCGTTAATGCGGACATAACTGATTTTAATGGAACCGAAAAAATGCACCTAATTTTTGAACCATTATTTTTAAGTGTTGGGTTTTTTTTGAGGACGAACAATTCCAAAGTTGTTTCAGTAACGTAAACAAAGGAATTATTTTACTCGCAAATCAAGAAAGCACCTAATTTTTTAACCATAGTTATTTATAAGTCGATTCCTTACGGACTTTAAAGTGCAACTTTTGCTATACTCTGGCCCACAGATATAATTCAGTGTGTAACCATACGATAATGTATTTTAAATGGGAAAGATTCCCACATGGTTGCCAGATCGTTCGCAGGACCGCACTTATATGTACCTATACATTTCTATTATTGTAGCTATTGTGTATATTTTACGCCAAACGGCAAACAAATAAACAAACAAACAAACTTAAAAAACATTTGGTAAAATATTATTTAAAAATATCATAGGTAACTGTTATAACAAATTGCAGATGATATTAATCAGTAATAATTAGTAGATTTTCCTTTATGAAGCACGTACGGTCCTGAGATACCAGGTAGCTCCGTAAGCGGCAATGCTGTTCTCCGTATAGCCAGTACTGAATTTTAACTATAGGCCAGAGAATAGATAGGATCAATTAATTTTATGGGTATTTTGATGTGCAAATAAAACATTTTAATACAAAACCAAGAAAGCACGTAATTTTCTTAACTTTAATTGGCTCTTGACAGCCAAGTTCTGATTTTTGTGATATACAAGGCTTAATTAGGAAACTGAGATTTCGTTAATGCAGACATAACTGATTTTAATGGAACCTAAAAAATGCACCTAATTTTTGAACCATTATTCTTAAGTGTTGGGTTTTTTTTGAGGACTATAAAATCCAAGTTTCGAAATAGGAAGAACACAATTCCAAAGTTGTATATTTTGGTAACGTAAACAAAGAAATTATTTTAGTGGCAAACCAGCAAAATCTAATTTTTTGTTATGTGTGCTCCGTTGACGATACTAATTGTAAAAGTGCACAGATATGAAATATATTAACAATGTATGAAATAGTTCATTTTGAGAGCATTAAAGTACCTAATTCGCACTTAATCTTAATCGGGGGCGCCAGATTAATGTTAAGTTAGCTTCCCACTCAAATTAAACCCATTTTGCAATTAGGTGCGGGTAGAGCTAGGGGGTCTAACTTAAATTTTTTCGCGGTAAACAGACGCATCATATTATTTATGTACAGGGTGGCCAACTAAGAATGCGAGGTACTGTATCTGGGAAACTATCCACCGTAGAGGCTTGCGCAAAAAAAAAAGTTATTACTAAAACGGCCAATACAAAACCTGGAAAATATTTTCAAGTTTCTGAAATGGCCGCTAGGGGGCCAACTGACGCCTGTGAAGGTAGCACCTCATTTGGAAAAAAGTCAAAACTTTAGTGGAGTTCTTACTGCACCCCTAATAGTTCTAGAGTTCTATCATAGTGGTAGAAATAGTTCTGCTAGATTAATCCAAATAATCAGGATGCAAAGTCAGGTGCCAAATTCACGAAGTGCGAACCCAACATTGGCGAGAGCTACTTTACTATCACAACTGCATCGTTTTACCCTTATCATTATCAATAGAACTCTTGTGGTGCTACTCAGAACTCCCACGAAAAGTTGCATTTTCACCAATTTTTCTCAACCCCCTTATTGACTTGGGACAAACGTTGATAGAGGAAAACGAAATTTCGATACAACTCTGATAATAATGGTTTGAGAGCCATGTTTATTAAGAGGTATTATTAGAACTCTTGTGGTGCTACTCAGAACTCAAAAGAAAAGTTGCATTTACAACAATTTTTCACACCCCTGTATCGACTGAAAAATTTTGACGTACGTAGGACCACGAAATTTCGATATAACTCTGATAATAATGGTTTGATAGCCATGTTTATTAAGAGTTATGATTAGAACTCTTGTGGTGCTACTCAGAACTCACAAGAAAAGTTGCATTTTCAACAATTTTTCTCAACCCTCTTATTGACTTGGACAAACGTTGATAGAGAAAAATTGTTGTAAATGCAACTTTTCTTTTGAGTTCTGAGTAGCACCACAAGAGTTCTAATAATACCTCTTAATAAACATGGCTCTCAAACCATTATTATCAGAGTTGTATCGAAATTTCGTTTTCCTCTATCAACGTTTGTCCCAAGTCAGTAAGGGGGTTGAGAAAAATTGGTGAAAATGCAACTTTTTGTGGGAGTTCTGAGTAGCACCACAAGAGTTCTATTGATAATGATAAGGGTAAAACGATGCAGTTGTGATAGTAAAGTAGCTCTCGCCAATGTTGGGTTCGCACTTCGTGAATTTGGCACCCCTGACTTTGCATCCTGATTATTTGGATTAATCTAGCAGAACTATTTCTACCACTATGATAGAACTCTAGAACTATTAGGGGTGCAGTAAGAACTCCACTAAAGTTTTGACTTTTTTCCAAATGAGGTGCTACCTTCACAGGCGTGGCCAACTGCAATCTTGAATCTAAAAAAGTGATGTTTCTGTGAATTCTGCTCTATTAACCTAATAAAAAAATAACTGATCTTTAAAGTCGAGGATAATCTGAACTTTTTTTGTTTGGCACTTTTTGACGTATGTCTAAAAATAAAGTGGTAGGGGGTATTCAAAGGTTTCCTTAAATAACCCCCTGTATCTTCGAGACGGCAAAGCCGATTTTAACAAACTTGGGCGCGTTGAAATGAGCTATTCTTGGGCTACAAATCTTATAATATTGGAAATTTTGTTAGTTTCACATGTCGCCGCTAGAGGGCTTTGTTCGACATTCCGACAGAAACGGTTAATTTTCAAAAAAAAATTAAATGCATTGGTGTGACTTTTTTTTCGTGAACAAGTAGCTAAATGATGCCTAAACAAGCTCGAGAAAACCGCATCTCGATATCTTGTTCCTAAACTAAGATATCGGCCAAAGAAAACTTTATACGACAATCCCTTAAATTTTTTTTTAACTATATTTTTCTGGAATTGTTTCTATTATGTAAGTTGTGGCCCTAAAAAGGACCGATTTAAAGGAGGAAGGTTTTTAATGCCCCGTAAATGCTCGAAATGCTGACCATCACTCTGTGTATTGCTGAGGCCTCTTATGGGTAGACAAAACTGCAGCTTCAATTTCGGCTCTGAATAGGTTACCTAGAAATTGCGATTTTAAATGTTTGTAAATTTATTCACCAGAATAAAATCACCCTTTTTGAAATTACTACGCGCAAGTAAGCAATGCTAAAAATTATACGAAAGTCCTATTTTTTGTTTGTTTAAATGCATATTCACTATGGATATATACGAAAAATACAATTAATAGAAGCAGGCAATAGAAACAGATACCTAAACAAAACATACATAATCCTCAAATTGTCAATAGTTGTCAATACTTTTGCGTTACTTTGAGCAATCTTTGTGCTTTCAAAATGCGTTTTACGAATAATGAAGCTGTTGATATGCTTGCGATATCCAAATAGGCGTCCTTGCGATGTAAGAGTTTTTCCCCGATTAGTGGCGAGCTTACGAGCCAATGGTAGTTTTCGGCCTACGTTTCAACGGCAAAGAATTGGAAGAACACAAGAAAATATTAACCGTGTACTGGGCTATATTGAAGGAAATCCTCATGTTAGCACAAGAGCATTATCCACTGAGTTGGGCATATCACGGACAACGGTTCAAATATTTTGAAGGACCATAGGTAAGTTCTAATGGCCATCAAAATATATAGGTATTCGTTTAAACTTTTTTTAATTACTTTAAGAATGTACCCATATCATGTCGTTTTGCATCAGGCCTTGAAAGAGGAAGATTTTGATCGAAGGTTAGACTATTTCCATGAGATGTTAGGCATGATACGAGAAAATAGAGAATTTTTATTTCAAATTCTTTGGACCGATGAAGCCGCTTTCAGTAGTGACGGGAGAGTCAATCTGCACAATATGTATTATTGGTCTGCAGAAAATCCCCATTGGTTGCGTGAAGATCAGCACCAAGGACGTTGGAGTTTAAATGTATCGTGTGGCATACTGGGTGGCAGAATTATTGGGCCATACTTTTTCGAGCAACCACTAAATGGCAATGTATTTCTTGACTGTTTGACCAATCAATTACCGTTGTTGTTGGAAGATGTACCTCTGGAAACAATGGTTGCCCAGCACATTTTGCTTTAACATACCGAGAGCCGACATTGAAGCTGCAGTTTTTGTCTAGTCATGAGAGGCTTCAGCAATGCATAGAGCGTGATGGTCAGCATTTGGAGCATTTACGGGGGCATTAAAAACCTTCCTCCTTTAAATCGGTCCTTTTTAGGGCCACAACTTACATAATAGAAACAATTCCAAAAAAATATAGCTAAAAAAAAATAAAAATTTAAGGGATTTTCGTATAGTTTTCTTTGGCCGATATTTTAGGTTAGGAACAAGATATCGAGATGCGGTTTTCGCGAGCTTGTTTAGGCATCATTTAGCTATTTGTTCATGAAAAACCGTTTCTGTCGGAATGTCGAACAAAGCCTTCTAGAGACGACATGTGAAACTAACAAAATTTCAAATATAACATTTGTAGCCCAAGAATAGCTCATTTCAACGCGCCCAAGTTTGTTAAAATCGGCTTAGCCGTTTCGAAGATACAGTGGGTTATTTAAGGAAACCTTTGAATACCCTCCACCACTTTATTTTTAGACATACGTCAAAAAGTGACAAACAAAAAAAGTTCAGATTATCCTCGACTTTAAAGATCAGTTATTTTTTTATTAGGTTAATATAGCAGAATTTACAGAAACATAACTTTTTTAGATTCAAGATTGCAGTTACGCCCCCAAGCGGCCATTTCAGAAACTTGAAAATATTTTCCAGGTTTTTGTATTGGCCATTTTAGTAATAACTTTTTTTTGCGCAAGCCTCTACGATGGATAGTTTCCCAGATACAGTACCTCGCATTGTTAGTTGGCCACCCTGTACAAGTAAATACGTATATACACAAATTTTATTAAATTTAATTATAATGATTCTATACCATCGTTAATAGCTATACATTTATATACGGTGGGGCAAAATCGATTAAGCAGTTGGCGCCCATACATTGTGAGCGACAACGTTTAATATAGCTCATTCTCAAAATGCTGTTTCAGATATCCGCAAAGAAAAGAACCACAGTTGTTTAAAATATGTTGGTCGTGCCAGCTCTTCATATAGATCAGGCGTTCGAGAATCATGTAGACTGCGTGAGCTACACACTACTTCACCAATTCCTACTCAACGATCAATTCTATTTTGAGCTGCAGAAAGTTTGTTCACAATTCCCGACCATGGTCACGCTTTCAACCTAAAAAAATACGAGCCTATCACTCCGAATTGTGAAACTGCTTCGTTAATTTAAAGGAATATCTTTCAGAGATTACTCGGTGGTTACTGTCTATCAGCAGCATACAGCTTCCGTCACATGACTGAAGAAAGACCTGTGCAAGATTTCTGCTGTTTGCGTTAATTCTTACACCAACTTCGAATCCTCAGACTGAATTGGTGTTTTCAAGCCAAGTGAGATATTTTACGCTCCCCAAATTACGCAATTTTATCTCAATTTAATCGGCGTATGACCTTGGAGACAAAGTATTAGAAAATTTCAATAGTAAAACGTTTGTGCAAGAAAATCTGCAATACTAAAACAGATAGGCTACTTCACCCACGCATCGTTAATAATCTCAAAACTAAGTCGTTTCGATAGCCAAGCTATCATCATTAGCGGTCGACCGGTCATCGAAAAGTTGTGGATGGTGCGTGGTCGTATTTTGTATGCTAAATTTTTATAATTATACAAGATTTGTAAATAATTTCAAGAGGAGCAGGTAACTTGATTAAGAGCTGTTATTCTTCAAACATTAGCTTCTGTTAATTCCGCTAGGACAAAGGAGGCTGCTTCTGAAAACGAAAGGATTGGATAAATATATGGGTATGAGTATTGGAAGGAGTGGGTTAATTATAATTTTTTAAACAATCTTATCAATCAATACGTTTTAAATTCGTAACCACAAAATTTAAATTCAATTTTGACAAATCTAGTGGTTTTTTAATATGGCGTTTTTTTTCTGATAATTCACTGAAGATTATAGTAATTCGCTTAAAAAAAACAGATAAAAACTAATTAGGCGACTATCGTATACACAATGTTTAGGAAAACGTGGCAATGAGATAATACTTCAACATTTTTGTAAAAGGTTCAAGTAAAGTCAAGTTCAATGTGTGACATTGTCAGGTATTTTACGTGTTTATAGTTCGTCCAATTTTTTTGAGTACATTTGTTATAGTTAAATGTAGTCCCGAAAATCGATTCGTTTCGATTCCTTTGTTCGGTTTATTCCAGGAAAATTTTGGCCGCCCAAATGTTTGCCCTCTGTATATTTATGCAAACTAATGATAAAATCAACAATTGGACTTTAAGAATTCAAGTTTCGGCTTACATAATACCTACAATAACAAAAAAAAGCACCGGTTACAATCGAAGTTGTTGTTAGAAACACAGATAGTGAAAGTGGATCGCTTTTATTATTTTACTATTTAAAGGTTTCTCACCTGGCCCTGACAATTCAGAATCTTCTATCTCGTCATCAGATTCAGTTCCCGAATCGTGATCCTCATCGGCCTAAACAGAAAAAGAAATGCAAATAAAAAATTAAATGGTACGAACGTGGGAAATGCAGTCGGCCATATTTAACCGGCTTCGAAATTTCTCGATATTTCAAAATTGAGAGTGTAAATTATAACAATTTTCCGTTTAATACATAAAGTAAAAGTGAACGAATCCACATATTAAAATTCGATGCAAAAATGTTAGTGCAAATAGGTTAAAATTTAAACGGAAACTTGCATTCCTTTGTTCCAGCCAAAGAGGCAGCCATTTTTCAACTCAGATATGACCTTCACTGGGGTTATCCTGGTGAAAATTTCATTTTTTTTCGTTAAAATTTTTTACCTTTTCCGTAAAATTGTCCTCATTTATTGAATGCGTTCGGAGTTTATGCGTAAGAAACTTTAGCATATTTCGCTTTCGAGGATACTTAAGTTCTGGTTTCGCCGCCACAATTACCGATTTTTAATAAACTTTTAAAGAACCTAAACACTTTTTAAACACAAAAACATTCTTATAACTAACGCGAACTTGAGATATAATGAAAATATTTATCCGACATTTCCCGGAAAACCTCAACGATTACTTTCTGCGACCGGACCGTACTATACTACTCATTGTACGTGTAGTCAGCTGCACTACGTGCTCGGAACATTCGACTCTTACTACAAGGGGGAGGACACTACCAGATTCCTTTCATTTTCGTTGACAAAACTTTAATTCCAACACTCGTAATCTCGCAATTTCGCAGATACTACCTAATTTGTATATATAAATCAAAGCTGAGCACAATTCCATTAAAAATCGTTTAAAGTAAAGTTTTAAAAACGATGTTTAAGAACGCATTCACCTTCCGCATACATTAGACCGATCCATAACCCATTGATGACAGAGGTAGGTCTGTTTGCTAGGGTAAACGTGATTGGTCGAGTCCAGGCTTTAACTCGTTCATCCACGCTTGTGATGGCTTTTCCGTCTCTCCTTTCTTGTTGCATAATCGGAATACTAGTTTAATGCGTATGGCGTAGTATATGTATAAGGGCTGGGGAGTTATAACCAACATTACTAGAACAATTGCATATGTATCTGTTTCTCTTCAACGCGTAACGAAATTTATGAGAAAAACAAAGATAACTTTATAAAACTCTACAGATCTTAAATGTTTCGAAGCATATATGTGTTAGTATGCTTTTACTGGCTTGAAGTATATATACATTATATTTGTGAAGCGGCAAACAAAGATATTACCCCTTTGTGTTCGAGATTTAGATAATACTATTTCTAATACACTTCGTTGTTTTGATGATCGTTTCTAGAAGTCATGAAGTGGAGTAGTATAATGCACTTTGTGAATGAACAGATGTATAGATATATAAGGGTGGATTATAGTTCCAAACTACCCTTTGTTCTATCCCTGACAACTTTTCGATCTTTATATTTTTCTCCACGATTAAACTTATTAATTGACATAATCGCATGCAAATTTAGAAACTAAAAATCACAATTTTTATTTTAATATTAATAATCGCAAATGTTCTTGCATGATTTTCATTATAATAGTCAAAATTGATTTTTTGTCTTTAAAATAGCATGATTTAAAAAGTAATTTAAAATAAATTGCGTAGGCAACCAAACATACAGTCGAGCATACACTCACGGGAATTCACATATTACAATACTGAAAAATACTAAAATAATCAAAAATTAGAATACAGACATTACTTAATATTGAATAAGTAGGATTTAACAAGTTTAATAATTAAAACAAAGTCTACAATGTATTTTAATTTTGCCTAATTAGTACCCATTCAGATGTATGATACAGACATCTTGGTACCTATATACAGTTTGTTATTTGTTCCAAACCAACATAACATTACTATCATCTTTTGTACCTTTATGCTGCAAAATTGATCAAAATAGAAAATTTGTATAATTTTTTATCTTTCAAAGTTCTACAAAAACTTTAAACTGAATCTCCTGCGAATTTATGCAGGGTAGTCCAATAAGCGCACGTCGGTCAATAGTTCCTAACCATTGTATTAATGAAACTTATGTATTATCGTTGCTACTACCCAAAATTATTGTCAAAAATACAGGAAGTACCAAAATTATGTTTTTCGTAAATGGAATACCATAGTTTTTTATGCGTCAAATGAATCCTCTTTCAACTTGCGGCTAAATCTCGATAAGTGCGGACCAATAGGAAATTGCTTTAAATGTATAGTCAATAAATGGTTTAAATAACTGTTTCAACATCAAACTGGAAAAGCACGATTGGTCTAGTGGTATTATTTTAGTCGCCTGACAGGTGGTTGAGGCAGGTTCGATTCCCGGCTTATACAATTTTTTTTCTCTTAGGTTACAGTAATTTTCTTTATCTTAGAGGCAGGTTCGATTCCCGGCTTATGCAATTTTTTTTCTGTTAGGTTACAGTAATTTTCTTTATCTATTCTACTCTAACGGACTGGGACCTATTCCAAACAATAATAACTGAACAATTGAACCTGGGAGTTCCGTTGAAAACCAAATATGATATTGAGGAAGCTGTACTACAATTAACTACTACAATTCAACAAGCAGCATTGAAAGCCACCCCTGTGATGAAAACTACTTATACCGTTAGCTGCCCAACACTATTAAAAGACAAGATAATGGAAAAAAGACGTCTCAGAAAACGCTGGCAAATTACCCGTCTAGAAGCAGACAAACAAGCACTAAACAGGGCAACAAAGAAACTAAAGAAGCTCCAACAACAACTTAAAAACGAAGGCATTCAACACTACCTAGCGAATCTTACAGCCACTGAAACCACCGACTATTCTCTGTGGAAAGCAGTTAGAAAACTTAAAAGACCAATAGCTCACATACCACCTATCACCAAATCAAATGGCCAATTAGCTCGTACTAGTAAGGATAAAGCTGAAACGTTTGCTGACCACCTAGTCAACGCATTCCAACCATATCCTAGCCAGTGTCCGGAGGAAGATACTAAAATAAACGACTCTCTGGAATCCCCATTCCAAATGAGCCTACCGATTGGGAAGTACAAGAAGTAATTAGAAAAGAAATCAATATCAAGAAAGCATCAGGCTTTGAGCTTATCACTGGGAAAATCCTCCAGCAGCTACCTGAAACCGCACTACGGGCAATCACCCAACTATTCAATGCTATCCTCTCCAACAGATACTATCCAAGCGCTTGGAAAGTCGCACAGGTCACTATGATCGAGAAACCTGGAAAGCCACCCACTGATCCTGCTTCCTATCGTCCCATCAGCCTCTTACCTATCCTCTCAAAAGTATTTGAAAAATTGTTCTTAAAACGCCTTCAACCAATCCTCGATGATTTACCAATCAAGCACCAGTTCGGTTTTCGACATGCAACTATCGAACAAATACATCGACTTGTAGATCAAATCCATACCGACCTGGATGAATATCGATATTGCTCCGCTGCGTTTCTAGATATTTCACAAGCGTTCGATAAAGTATGGCACTTGGGCCTCTTCTATATCTAAATTAAAAAAGTATCTACCATACCAATACTATGAAATATTAAAGTCTTACTTAACGGATCGACATTACTTCGTTAATTACCAAGCTGAACACACGAACCTCCACCCAATACTATCGGGAGTTCCCCAATGCAGCGTGCTAGGACCTATCCTCTACTTACTCTTCACAGCCGACTTGCCAACTACAAGCCTAACTACAACCGCCACTTTTGCTGACGATACGGCAATTCTAGCTTCGCACCTAAATCCGAATACTGCAACTTCCAACCTGCAAACCGCTTTGAATAAATTGCAACATTGGCTCAAAGTATGGAGAATCTCAGTAAACGAAACCAAATCCCAACATGTAACGTTCACCATGAACCGTGATAACTGTCCACCGATCTCACTTAACGGACAACAAATAAAACACGCAGACTCCGCAAAATATTTAGGACTCTATCTAGACCGATCCTTGACCTGGAGAACCCATATATTCAACAAACGCAAACAGCTAGGGATACAATACAGGAAACTATACTGGATGATTGGAAGAAACTCTGTACTCTCGCTAGATAACAAGCTATTGCTCTATAAGGTGATTCTGAAACCAATATGGACCTACGGTCTCTCACTATGGGGAACTGCTAGCAATACAAACCTGGCCATCATCGAGAGGTTCCAAAATAAAGTGCTTCAGGCTGTAGTTAATGCACAGTGGTATGTGCCGAACAAAGTGATTTTAAGTGACTTAAGTGTTCCAACCATTAAAGAAGAAATAGGGAAAATTGCCCAAAAATACAAAGACCGATTAACAGCACACCCTAACGACCCAGTACATTCTCTAATGAACGAACCAGATAGCCCAAAACGCCTAAAGCGTTTTAAATCAAACGAATTAACAACACGTTTCAATGCTTTTCTTGGACATTAAGATATTTCAATGTCATCCATTAGTGCATAAGTTAGTTAATTACTTAAAGTACCTCCAATTCAAGTCATTCGCTAGCAGTATAAAACTGTGAATTAATTATAGGGGGGCTCACTGGAGCCTGACCCTGCATGTCCATTGGCATGTTTTTGCCCATAGTTTATAATGTATACACACCAACTATTTATTGTCTATAGTATAATTAGGACAAATTGTAAATAAAGGGGTTAAATAAAAAAAAATCTATTCTATTTTTGTTAGGTTAGAGTAGTTTTGTTTATGTTTTTTCCTATTATACCGTAGATCTTTATACCTAACTACGAAGTTGTCAAACAAGGAAACGAATGATTGGTCCGCATTTACCGAGATTACGAGTCCTCGCGATAGTAAAATTTCTGATTGTAATCGTGATCACGCAACCTCAATCTGTCTAAAAAATGGAGAATTAAAAAGGAAAACTAAAATCTAACGGTACTCTAGGATCCTCTCAATGGTTTGTAGGGTACCGTAGCTTGGATCCTAGGTTACAATAGATTTTAGTTTTTTTTTATCTCGATGACAGCCAAAAAGTTTACCGTCGCGAGACACTCGTTTTAGATACAGCTACAAAATTAATGAGGCGGTAAACAAAGGAACATAGGACATGAAGGAAGACATAGTATTGTGCTGCCGATGACAAGTTGTGCATGCGTTATCTACGTACATAGGTATTTATATAAATGGTTTAAATGTTACATTCAATGTCACACAACGCCTCAAAACACTGCAAACAAACTACGAACACCGTAGGATATTCGGCGAAACAGAAGCTACCAAAAACATCCTACGCATTCCACATACGCCCCTTACCCACATCCAATACCTAAGAACTGACAGAAGAAAACCGAAAAATAAATTCAAGCACCCTTCAACTATCTTGACCCAGAACATCGAAGACCTCCCCGAAGAATTCGAAGAACTCTTTGATGACACCCCATATGCCCTGAGATAAAATCGAAGACGACCACTGCAACGGCCATGGATTCAGCCAATACACACCACGCATCTCATATACACACCACATATATACTCCCAATCCAAACAAAAATAATGTAATATTATATTAATATTTACTTTTTTTTTGCAACCACTTAACACCACACACTACATTGTATGCACGTATACAATACACACAACAATATAACCCCACTAACACACAAAATACCCAGGACTGAAGAAGAAGTAGACTCCTGAACAGTCCACAGGAATAGGCATTAAGAATAATCAACACTAACAATAAGCATTCTAACTAATAAGCTACTAAAAAAAAAAGAAACCATTCAATCTCAAACTGTTAGAGCGCTGGTGGTGTAGAGGTAGGTGTCTTCCACGCTTTTGGTGCGGGTTCTTCTATTCCCGACTCGTACACTTTTTTTCTCTTAGGTTTATCTAATCCACTTTTGTTAGGTTATTGTCGTTTTCTTTATCTTATCTAAGTATGTTAGGTTACAGTAGTTTTGTTTTTGTGATCTAAAATAGATGACGTCACACATCGGCACCATCCTTATCATTCATTCTATGTTCCTTTGTTTACCGTCTCAAATTTATATGATTGTCAAAAGTCAAATGCAGTGTTGCCAAGAATTTTTCTTTAATAATTTAGTCAATTACATACTATTTTCAAACTGTTATGTCTCTGCCACTGTTCGTTAAATTCCCTGAAAAATTGACACGTAATCTAGTATTGGTCTTTGATGTTACAAAATGTAAATAAATTTTTAACCGACACCTTCAATATGTGACTACAACAAAATTATGTTTGAACATCTGATGAAACGAAAACCAAAAATTCGCAAACACCAAAAATCGCAAACACGAAAAACGAAAACGAAAATTCGCAAACACAAAAAAACGAAATCGAAAAACAAAAAATTCACAAAACATGAAAAACGAGAAAACGAAATTCGCAAACACGAAAAACGAAAACGAAAATGGCAAACACGCAAATACGAAAGCACACAAAACGAAAACACGCAGACACGCAAAGTTGCAGAATCTAGTCTATAAATCAAATAATTCTTTCTTTATATGCTTTTATTCATTCCTTATACCCAAATGGAAGAGTAGCAAAGTTTTCAATTCTCCGTCGCTTAGAATAACTTATTCTATATTGTTTACATTCAGGTCTACTTAATACATTGTAGCACCTATCTCTAACTATTTTTCTATCATTATATACAAAAAGATAGTCTTTACTATTACTAAACACCATATCTTTCATCACTTCAAAGTTTATAACACGTGAGTTTTTATAGTTTAAGGTAATACCCTTCACTTTACACACAGATTTAATTGTCTGTTCACTGGTTGAAAACACATTATAGCTGTAGTTTTTCGGTCCCACGCTAACAAATTCGGTTATATAGCTTCCTTCACCGTACGCTTCCAGCTCGTCGGTCATCTGGCCAAGTAAATCTGCGCAAGTTGAATTCCAGTCAAATATGACACTGTCTGTATCATAATACAGAACGCGGCGTTCTAGTTTCTCCAGGTAACTATGTAATTCTAAACGCGCATGAGCTGTCGTGTAAGCGGCTATGGACACATTAATAGTTTTTTGTGATTCACCTTCACCCTCCGGTCTATCCCAATTTACCATTACTACATTATCATTAATAGGGATAATGGATTGCACTTGAACCAGAGGATCCGTAAACAGTTTGAGAAAGTCCTTTGGCTCGGATACAATACTGCACTGAGTTAAATTTTCGCGTTGACCAAACTTACCCCAAAAATAATTCAGCATCAGTTTGGCCAAGTACCTTAAACCTGGATTTTTCTTAATATTATTAGCGTCTAGTTCAATCTCCGCTTTCTCGTAATATTTTGTTACGTACGTCGACTTCTAGGCCTCTGACGTGCAATGGCTAGGCCACTCTGAACATTCCTGCTTGAGTTTTAAGAAATTATCGATGTACCCGCTAAATAACCCACCCTGTTTCGTCGCTTTATTATAAGTGGTTACCTCATACTTCCAAATCTCAAAAAACTTCCAAGATTTCATAATTTTTAGAGATAGCATTACTCAGCTCGTCAGCTACAAACGTTCCTACGAAACTGCGCTCGGTTTCGCTATGCTCGCATTCCCCTTCATTTAGTTCAACGCCACAAAAACATCAGCTTGCCATGCATTTTTAGGGGTAAAACAGAATGATAGAGATTAGAAGGCGGTAGTACTCAACATTTAATTAAACCCTCCACCGTGTCCAATGAAATGTTCTTACAATCTAAACCTACATGAATTTTTGGATGACCTACAAGATATTTACAGTATTTATTTACATAAGGGTATAATGAGCACACGTCATAATACATGATTTTCTTGTTAATGCCGTCACATTCATGATACAGTTTACTAGCATTCATGCGACCACAGTAAAATGCGTCTCGTAGATTTAAAGGTTCGTCATCTTGGTCACCTAGATTCTGTATAAACACTCTTAACTCTTCATTTGCAAGTATTTGTTTTTTAAAATCGCATTTACGCATTTCCACTAGATTATGCCAACGCTCGCGTAAAAATTGGGATCGAGCCACCGTGTTTTCGTTTCGGGCAAACATGGATGTATTTACACCTAGCTTATGATCAACATTAGCCTGGTTTAGGAAACATTCATCGCAACCGTGCCAATAACACCCCTGAAACTCGTAAACGGTATTTGATTCCGCACAGTAACCGTCGACCTTCACACCTTCAGGTATTCTAAACTCACGAGCTTTCCCTGCGTGCTGTATGCTCACTTGCTGTGAATGTTCAACCCAACATGACCACTGTATTGCGACCTTTGATTGATTTTCGGCACGTCTATAACCACCTTTTGGAATGAGCCCTATTGTGTTCTCTTTGAGGAAAAGCCTACGAAACATTTTATTGCAAGCGCTAGCAATAGTGGTAGCCTCCTCAAGCGGGTCGACTTTATATTGGGTCGTGAAGGTGGACCAGAAACTAATGCAACCTTTAACGAGAATCTTAACATCCATTAGACAATATTTCTCAATCTCTTCACTCATCTTAAAAACATGATCACTCTGGGTCGCATGCCAATCTAAAAGTTTTTGCCTCTTTTTCTCAGACATCTGATCTGCACAATAATATTCAAGTGGTGGCAATGGACCCTCGTAATTCTGATTCTCGGATGTGTTGAAGAGAAAAGGAAAGTAACTCTTGGACTCGGGGAAATCGCAAGTTTTGGGAAATGCCGAGAGTGGTGATGGAATGAAATTAAGGAAGTCAATAAACCTAATAGCGTCGCACTGAATGGAAATTAGTTTTAAAACGTTGGTAAATGCTGAAGTGAGACTGGTAATTACGTGATAGTGCTCATCCTCGAGTATTAAATTTAAAACCAGTCTACCTGGTTCCCTAGGACCCTAAAAGTAAAATGAATCACCTACGCGCGAATTATAAACTACGATAGTGTATGAAACTAAATGGTTTTGAAATGCTTGAATGTGCTCGTAACTACCACCCTGACTAAAGTCTACTCCGTTGTTTTGGCAGAGTTGTACAGCTCTCGTGCTTGAAGTAAAGGGCAACCCATTTCCATACTATGACGCATTGTATCGTTATTTCTGAACGCTATTGCTAAGACTAATGCTCGCTCTAAACAATTGTTTTCGTTGATTGCTGCGGGGACAACAATAATACCCTGTCTTTTTGCTTTACAAAAATCTTCAAATTTTAAACCCGTCAAGTTTTTGCGTCCATAGCCTACAGGTACCGATACTCTATCCACGTTTAGAACTAACAAGTCGCTCGAGAAAAAACTAGCATTGCTCTGCATTACCTTTTCAAGTAGGGACATTATCACTTTCACCGACAACTGGTCCACTCTTCTAAATGACATACCGACTGGTTTGTCAGGGTAATTAGGGTTCCTTAACATGATCCCTACACGGTCTGACGGAGCCGCATCCTTCACTATGTATGCATACAACTCCTCGAATGCACTCTACAAAGTATGTATTAGATAAATAACATTGTTAGGAAATGGTATATTTTACCTGTAGCGTAGTGTCTTAAAGAAAATGTAATATTTTTAATAACGTTTTTATTTTAGCTAAACGTTTTGATAACATATTCATTACGGTATAAAACACACGTTGTAAAACAATGTTAAACAGACGTTTAACTTCATTGAAAAATAATTTTAATTAACTACATAGATGTGAAAATACTTACACGTCAACTTAAAAACCTAAGCTCTTTTTTAAAAAAAGACCCCTTTATCATTTTTTGTTACAGAACAGTCTTCAGTAGTAATTTTCAAATACATCAGCATTTTTTATTCTTATATTATTTTAGGATTTAAATGGTAATAATTAAAAACCTATTTTAAATGTCTGGACTGATTGTCTCCTCATAATGTTGCAATTAAGTTTTAAAATTAAAATACAACGATGTATAGTTTAATCGTATCACTCGTCGTCAAAAAGACCTTATTGTTTGTTTTCTTTTAATTCAAATCTGTTTTTTTTTTAATTTATGGTTAGAAAATATTCTGTGTTTTAAAAGAAAGAAAGTTTAAATCTACATTATATAACAACAACAATGTGTCAACAGTAATTAATAACGAAAGACAGACATAATTTAAAAGTATTACTGAAGGTTAGTACCGGTGTAAAAAATGATAATACTTTTAAATATGTTAATGATAAAATCACTTCTAATGACGGTAGAAATAAATTGTTAATAGACGATATAACATGTTAAAAATTATTATTAATTTTATTAAATACATAAATAAAAAGTTTACCTCGAGTAGGATTTGAACCTACGACCTATACTAGCAAAGTATAGGTCGTAGGTTCAAATCCTACTGAGGTAAACTTTTATTTATGTATTTAATAAAATTAATAATAATTTTTAATTACATATTTACCTTTGAACTTATTCGTTCATAACAAAAACTTATAATGATATAACATGTTGATGGTAATTTCCAAATAAATTCACATTTTTACTCCTTATATTATTTCACACTTTAAAATGAGAATAATTAAATAAGTACAAGAACTGATTGCCTCCTTATAAAAAATGCAGTTAACCTTAAAATTGAAATACAATAGTATATATTTTTAATTAAGAGTTGCGTAATATTAGATGAGCATATTGTTTTTCTTTCTTTTAATCTAGCATGTGTGTTTTTTAAAAAATTGTTTTATAAAATTTATGATTTAGTGTTTTTTAAAAGAAATTGTTACCCATTCGATATTGGTAATCAATTTTTAGACTATTAAATTTAACAGGATTATATAATTACACAGGAATTAGCTAAAAGTAAACATGAACAGTGGTTTCTAACTACATATTGTGGTTGTGGAATTTAAACATGTAATTATTACTTTCCAAACATTTAATGAGGTTTTTATAAAAACAATTTGCATGTGTATGTATGTATGGCCAACATGTAATATTTTGTTCAAACCGCTTTGTTACTAATTACTTTAAGGGAAAGGTTGCAGTAAGTGTGACAAAGATAATTAGGTTGTTTGTATATTTACACTCTAAAAATTAATTATGGGGAAATCAATAACTAGCTTTACATCAACTATTCATAAACGTAAAGCATAGAAAGTTGTTTTAGTGTGAGTATACGGCTAACAGAAAACGGGTATCACTCGTGATTCAGTCCCTCAAAAATGTTCTTTCAATACAGAGCTGGTAAGTGTGCTTTTAACCTTTTACTTATTTTATTTACTTGCACAGATTTTTAATTACAGCTATAAAACGCATCTAATCTATACGTAACAACAAGTTTCTTTAAAAATATTAAGGTGTACAATATGCAACAATTTAACGATCGGATGGATATTAAACATATTTCAATGCAATCGATGCAGGTAACGCAATCAGTTTTAATATTCATTTAGAAAACCATATTGTAATAACTGTTATGTAATGAATTAACTTAATAAAAATTTTTGTTTCATTAGAGAATAATCTGAATGTCAGTAATTTTTTATAACTCACTGAGGATTTTTTAATTATATTTGCAATAAAAAATAAGTGTTCTATAATTAAATTTTACTGTCATTCAAATTCCCCACGCAAGATTAAACCCTAACACAAGATCATACACCTGTCTTACAAGATAGCAATGGGGTCTCCTTATTAGAATACAACTTCAAATTATCAGTCATAACCTACAAAAACAAATACCATTTCCAACCAGGGGTAACGAGAGGGGGCGAAGGCCTACACTTGTCTCATAAGATTAGGGTTTCCTTGTTTCAAATTTCACCCCAATCAGAATGCTATCCCTCCAATCACCGGGTCAAAAATGGCTTATAATTATCCAAAAATAACCGTCACCCTTAGTCTTCCCTCCACCCCATGTCCAAGACCAACCCAAGTCCAACACCAAGCTCAAGACCTAAATACGCTTCTCACGTGAGCAAGTACAAAAAGGACCGACAAAAACGACCAGCAAAAAGGCACTTAATACAAACAAAAAGGGTTGAAAATTCAATCAAGGGTTGAAAAAGGTCTCCAAAAAGAAACCATAAAATAAGGCCGACAAAAAAATTGCTGTCAAAAAGACCATAATTAGGGTTGAAAATTCTATCAAGGGTTGAAACGGCCTCCGAAAAGAAGCCGCCAATAATAGGGGCGAAAAACACGGTCTCACACGTGGGCGAGTCAAAGTAGTGGGGAAGGTGCACCAGTGGGCGGGGCTTCTGACGTAAAAAAAGTGGAGGGGAGGGTGTCTCCTTTCTACTAACACTTATTGCTGAATTGGCGTTACAAAGAGAATTAAAAAAACAAAAAGAAATGGAACGAAAAAAACAAAAGATAATCAAGTACCTGTTTTCAACGAATAACAAGTAACTAAGAGGAAATGGCAAAAGTAATGAGAGTTCTGAATCGTCAAATGAAGAATCAAATTCTGAGGTAAATAAAGCACATAAAGTTGTTTAAGAATTTGTGCTTTTAAATGATTCAGATGACTCGGAATCGTTTGCGGAAATTGAACAATTAGACATAGAAACTGCTGTAAATGATTACGTTGTTGTTCTGTTTCGGAGTCAAGTGCATGATGTAGTTCAAATATCTTCAAATAAAGATGCAACAGGAGATTATCAAGTCTCTTTTCTACGCAAACGAGACAAACTAAATGGGTTTAGTTTACTAGATATTCCTGATGTTACCATGGTGAATTTGTCTGACATTATCATGCTATTACCGGCACCGATTAGGATGCGGACGAAACGGTTAAGCAGATATCTCTGTTTCTCTGTTAATTTCGATAATATTAATATATGTTAATTATTACCATTTTCAAATATTACTTCATCTGTTACCGTTTTATTTACAGTTTCGAATATTACTTTATTTTTTACCGTTATATTAAGTGTGTCTCACTGTACCCGACAGTGTGGTACACAGTGAGATGATTTGTTTATAATACAATTTTTATGTTTATTTAATAAAGTTACTACATGATTTCTGATAGATAATCCATCACTTTATAACATGCCGTCCTTATTTACAGTTATTATTTATCCATTACCTGCTCATACTGCTTTATGCAAAAACGTCTCACCGTTGCCTATCTTCCCATATGGTCCTTTCACTCACTAATTACTAACATATTAAAATACAGTTTTAATAAGTAGCTTCTATTTCCTATTAAAATTACTTAATCAAACTATTTAAGTTAAAACAAGTTACTCATTTCACAAACGTTCTAATTAAGATACATTTAAAAATGTTTGACCGGTAAGACGCCAGAGTGTAAGTGTCTACAAATCGGCCTTCCGTGCGCAGTTGCCAAAGTTATGAGGCCGTAGGTGGCTATGGTCAAAATTATTTTCGGGTATAATATAACTAGTGCTATGATTATCATCGGTGATAGCTCGAGTTAAAACCGATGAAAATTGAACGAGTGTGAAGAGCGAGTTCTATTTTCTAAAGGTTTTAACGAGTGGTATCATCGATTATTAATCATAACACTTGTTATATTTGGTAAGAGAAGAACTTTAATAGAAAATATATTTTTTTAAAGTCTACAATTTTAAACGATTTGTCACTATGACAGTAAACTATTTTATTCATTAAAATCATGTGACAGTCAACATGCGGTGATAAAATTATCACCGATTTGATAACCTATTCTGTGATTTTTTTTGATATTTTAACCAATGAAAGTAATCAAAAACGTACCATGTGCATTATATTCGGGGATAATATAGCTATCATCGATGATAGTTCGAGTTAAAACCGAAAAATTGAACTCGTGTTTCGCACTCGTTCAATTTTCTAAAGGTTTTAACAAGTGGTATCATCGATTATTAATCATAACGAAGTGAAAATGAAAGAACAACCAACAATAAAAACTTAAACATTGACACTGAGATTGATGTAAAATCGCCCCCTTTTACTATAATTAATTATGGCACAGTATATGTTAACAATTAAAGGAGATATAATAATAAATATTCTATTTATGACTTAATTCTTTAATATGATTAGACAAAGTATAGTGTTCAACTCTTGAGAAATGATCATTTCCATTCGAATGAACTGTTCCACACGCCTTCCGCTCGTGTCGCAAATTTCATTCTCATGGAAATGACCAACTTTTTCAATCGTTGAACAATATACTATTATACATTAAAATTAAGTGACAGTCAACATGCGGTGAGAAAATTATCACCGATTTGATAACCTATTCTGCGATTTTTTTGTATTTTAACCAATGAAAGTAATAAAAAATGCACCATGTGACATGTGCATTATATTCTCGTTATAATAAATTCTGATTAGAAAATATACCCCGAGATGCCAGCATTTGAAGCTGAAGAATTCCAAAATACAATTATTTATTGTGATTTATTTTATTTTGTAAAAATTAGAGAGTGTTGATCATCGTAATAACGGTTGAAAAACAATATCCTGTAAATGTAAGTTATGAAGTATTAGTCAAATGAGGATTAAATTCATATGCATATAGGTTTTCCCTTTCTACTACATTACGTCGATATCGTTAAATGCACTACGAATGTTCATCATCCCTGTTTAATTCACTGTTTTATGTGAGAAGACAGTATAAACGAATTGGATAGCTAAATTCATAAATGACGAGGATTAATATCAACTTTGTCATTGAAAACAATTAAATCAGTTTTATTTTTACACCATGTAACAATTTTTGATATCACGTTGGTTGCAGTTTTTGACAATTCCTGTCCTAAAATTATGCAGGACATCGTCTGCAAACTCGTAGGCAGTGGAAATTCCTAGGTTTTTACTCAAATCGTTTGTAAAATAAAAATAAAATAGGACTTAAGATAGAACCTTGTGGTACACCTTGGTTTACAATACCTAGTCGAATAGGAGTGACAATTTTGAATGGTGTTGTTGTCAAGTTCAGATAAGCATACCGTTAATGTTTTATTCTCTAAAAACGATTGTATTAGTTTAGCCCCTTGACCCCTTAATCCATAGTGTTTCAATAGAAGAAGTATACATTATTCTATCAAATTTACAGGAACAATTAATAGAACCGAAAAATGAAATATTTCTACCAAATCAAGTTAATACTATGCTAGTAGCTTGGGTAAATGAAGAAGAGCTGGCCCTAACTCAATTTAAAACGTCAGTGATCAAGTTTTACACTCCTGTATAGCCTAATTGGACGCAACACTTTGAAGATGCGCAAGCATTTCATTGAGTATTGCTAAAAAAAGAACTTTGTGGTCAGATATAGAAAACGCATTATCTGTTTTTCAAAAACAACACCCTGATATTCATATAAATGATTCGGAACTTTTTGATGAAATTATGTGCATTAAAAAATATACAATCAGTCTAAAAATAAAATGGTGGAAAGAAGTTTCTCTTCTATTTCCAAACAATGGGTTGAGCTTCTTAACAATTTCAAGCCGGGTGAAGATATACCATACAACACGTTAAAAATTGTTGAAATTTACGTGTATACTGGAATCCAACGCTCCCACGGAAAAATTTTTTTCTGATACGAATAAAATTTGGATCAGAGAAAAAATTAGCCTTACAATTGTAGGCTTAGCCGAGCAATAAAAAATAAAATTTTCGTGATGACAAAAGATTTGTATTTTAACCCATTAGCACCCACTCACTGTACTCAATTGAGTACGTCTTAAACTATGTCGCTGGGACCATCTATCATTCAGTAGAAAAGTTTGCCAACAGTTTCGTGTCATTAACATGACTTTCATAATACCGTATGACTTTCATAATACCGCCTTTACCCGCAATCTCGGTAGAAGCTGATTGGTAACTTTATATAGAATTCAGAGTAATGCACTACTTGTGTAAATTCGCGCCTTTACGTCGTGTCTCCTGATATCTTCGTATTTTGAAGTTATTTTATGTAATAGATAAGTTTCCGTTGGTGATTATCCTCTGTTAAATATAAGAAAAAGGTAAGTCGTACATATTATTTTCATTTTTAGTTTTCCGAGCTTGCAATATTGTTACAAACATTGCTGTGGTCAGTGAGTACACTGGGCAAGAGTATATGCAGTTGTTCTGTTTTCAGATTTCTGATAATGGACTCGTGATGTTCCTGGCAATTTAGAACAATTCAGATAATGTAACGGAAATTGGGTCGAGCTCGGAATCTCAATAGGACGACAGTGACATTGGGTGGTAAAAGAATCAAGTTATCTGCTAAACAAACATCACAAAGTCTCGAAAGAAGGATCCAAGTTTCTTTACACCAACCTGGAAAAAAGGTGACGCCAATTATAGCGGTTGGCAGGCGATGTCCAATAATGGTGCTTCTGGAAGAGCTGACCGCGTTACTTAGGAACTAAAAAACCTTAGCCCAAAAGATATATTTGAAAAATTGGTTGACGAAAAAATTGTTCAACAGATTTTAGATCAGACCAAGGAGTACTTGATCAGACCAAGGAGTACTTGATCAGACCATACTTTATGCCCGCCAAAAAGTAATCATGTACTTTTTCTGGCCAATGAAGAACTAAAAAACTTTTTTGGGATACTCTTTTTGACTGGGTATCACAGATTGTCTAGAGATCGTCTGTATTGGTCACTTGATGAGGACCTTCATGTAGGCATTGTTTCCAAATGCATGTCTAAGAACAAGTATTTAGAAATAAAAAAATATTTGCATTTAAATGACAACGCACAAATAAACGATGATAGAATGTTCAAAGCCTATGGATATGCTAAATGTAAAATTTCAACAATGGGGTATTTTCCACAAAACATTGTCACAGACAAAGCAATGGTCAAGTACTATAGTCACCATTTGGCAAAACAATTTATTTGATGTAAACCTTGTAAATTTGGTTTTAAAAATTGATCTCTTTGTAGTTCAAATGGATATTGCCACATACTGTCGAAAAACCAACAATGATGATATTCAACTTCCATTTGGATCTAAAGTTGTATTGTCTCTATTACAGTGTGTTGCTGTACCCAACGATCATCTCGTCTTTTTTGATAACTATTTTACTAGTATTCCTTTGCTTAGTAATTTGAGAGTCCAAGGATTTAGGGCAACAGGTACTTTGAGGTAAAATAGAACGGAAAAGTGTCCATTGCCAACAGTCAAATGGAAAAATTGCAGAAAACATCTTTTGAGAGCTTATTTGACTCCAAGAATGAGATTCTTTCGATACGTTGGCGTGACAACTTTGTATGATCGATAGCAAAAAACTATGACAGTATGGCACCTAAACAAAAAGTAAGCGGATGGTCCAAGGAGAAAAAAGGAAAGATCGATCTGGAGTAGCTAAATGCATTTAGATCGTATAACCAAGGAATGGGCGGAGTTAATTCAAGCTACCAAATTGTAAATAATTACTGAATTGCAATTTGAGGGAAAAAATAGTATTGGGTACCGATTACTTCTATGCCAAATGTTGCATTAGTCAACGCATGGAAACTTCATCAGTTGGTTTTGGAAAACAATATGGATCTACTTTTATTTACAAGAAATATTACTTGATGTCTCAGTTTTCAACAAAGAAAATGAAAAATCGAGAAAGAGTGCTAGTGTTCCTCATGATATATTGTTTATGATTCTAGTGGTCATTATCCCCTAAAGATCCTGAATCAACTTCGTTATCATGTATGTCATGCACTAGTAAGATTGCAATACAAAAAAATCACCCTATGTGTTAAAAGGCAATGTTTTGAAAATTTTCATACAAAGTAGTATATCATGTGCCCAGTGTACTCATCTGAGTACACCTTTCTAACTTTTTTGTTAATTATTATTTTTGTTTTTTCTTTAATACATACTTTATGAACTTATTTTAGCTAGTTTTTATTAAAAATTTTAAGCTAGTATTATTTTGGGCGTTAATGGTGCAAAAGCACACAACAATACATAACCCATCATAACCATTACTAGTGGAACTTAACCTAACCAACTCAAAACTCCCTAAACATTCGCTGTAACGTATCGGCACGAAATTCAAAAATGATTGCCTATACTAGGAACTTTAAATGACAAAATTTAATTTTGAAATGAATTGCTAATGAGTAACAGTTCGTCCACCATTTTATTAACAAAGCACTTTTAAAAACCGAAGTAAAAAACAGAATTAAATATTTTTTTTCACACCATTGTATTCAAATGCGACACCTAAAAAATTACCATAAACAACCTCTACAGAGTATAAAGCAAACAAACTCATAATTTTGTATTTAATTAAAAAAAAATATCTCCTTCTTCTTACCGAGGAATATTTGGTACCCCTCAGATACTTCGGGTGATGCGTCCATGTTCCATATTTCCTTTCTATATAAATGTTCACCTTAAACATACACAATATCTATTTAACACTCATGATTATTAATAAGTTCTATATATATATATATATATATATATATATATATATATATATATATATATATATATATATATATATATATATATATCATATTAATGATAAGAAATTTACTGGAATGAAAACAACATTATTGGCAACAATTTTATTATTGATGTACTATGCAAAAAAGATATGTTCGACATACAATACAAAATATAATCACATAAAGCACTATACTTAACCTTAGTTTTTGAGTATATAAAAGTATATGAAAATAGTCTTATTGTAATTGTGCTACTTCATACAAATAAGCACCAAGAAGTTTTGTCTAAAAAAAGAATTATTATTAAAACAAATTTATCCTATCAACAATACCTACTCCTTCGATGTAATTTCGTAAATTGATTTTTTCATTTTGAGAATGAGCACCATCATCACTAGCTCCAACGGGTAAAAGAATCACATTTTTACCAGTAACCTGTTGTAAAGTAACAGTAATCGGTATTGAACCACCTTCACGTATTAGATCAGGCTCAACTCCATATACATGTTTTGTAGCACGTTGACCTGCTAAATAATGTGGGTGGAAGGGATCCTCAATCCACGAATGGCCACCAGATACCATACTAATCTGAAACGAAAATTATCTAATCTCCCCTTATCAATAGGTATTGATTTTTAGTTGTGCGTGTTTAGCATTAACGTAAGTATTTACCTTCATAATATTGGGACTTTTACGATTTTTCCACATCTTTTGAATATAATCAACAACTAATTCTCCTATTTTTTCTGGTTGTTGATTTGGTACAATTCTTACAGAAAATTTACCAATGACCTTTTTAGGAATGACTGTTTTTGGACCTGTTTCACTATGGGCGCCTTCAATGCCATGAATTGATAATGAGGGATAACGCCAACGATGCATTAATAATTTTACTCTATCTTCATTATGAGTTAACTTACTGGCACCTATTGTATCGCGGTATTCGTTAACATCAAATTCGATTTTATCATACAACCCTTCCTCTTGTGGAGTAAGAGGTGCAACGTCATCATTAATCCCTGGTACCATTATATTATTTTCCTCATCAACTAATGTATTTAATAAATGTATTAAATCTATTAAAGCTTCATGTCTGTAATATAACTAAATTACTACAAAAATTTTTAACTAGTTAAAACGTACACTGATCCACCGTATATTCCACTGTGCAGATCTGAGTTTGCTCCTTCTACTTCTAAATAGAAATAACACATACCACGTAATCCATATGTAATACAAGGTTTCTTAGTGCCCAACCAGTAATTATCGGAAATACAGACATAATCAATGTCCTTCAAAAATTTCTCTTTTTCTTTTACCAATAACTCTTCCAATCCCTCACTTCCCGATTCTTCCATTGCTTCAAACACAAATTTGAGGTTTACCGGAATGTCTTCCTTTAAATCCTGATATCCTTTAATTGCATGCAACCAGCATAAAACAGGACCTTTATCATCAGTAGAACCACGCCCATACAATTTATCATCTTTTTCAGTCAGCACAAATGGTTTTGTATCCCACCCATCTTCTAACTGCGCAGGTTGTACATCTAAATGTCCATAAATACAAACAGTCTTTTTATTTGGATCATTCCCTAAAGTACCCAAAATAACAGGAGGAAGAGGAATTTTTTTCCCATCAAATAATACTTGTTCTCCGACATCACAGAGTGATAGCTCAACTCCTAAATCTCTTAAATGTTTCGCAGTCCAATGAACCATTTCGATCGTATCATCACGATGATCGGGCCATCCCGAAACGGATTTAATCGCAACTGCTTCTTTGAGCGCTTCTACATATTTTTCCTTATGCTCATCAACATATCTAAATTTTTTTTAATGTTATAGAAAGAATTTAAATTTTGTACTTACTTAAATAATCTTTTTAACGTGGTTGGTAACGCCATTGTTGTAAAAGAGTGATAGAAATGGGATCGAATGGTTAGTAATCTATAAATTGTTAGATATGAAATTTTTATTGCAGGATAAAAATTAAAGAAATATCACAGTCCGGAGATAGGAAAAGAGGAAAGGGATTTTCAATTGATGACAGAACAGTGGCGTGCAATGTTTGCATGTGAATTACCCATATACTTATTAGTATTAAGTATATGGAATTACCGGCCTTCTTGTTGACGTAGACAATTTATAACAGTTAAGGCGGCAAAAAAATACAATTTAATCATACAAATTATTGGGTTTATAGACAACGTTAGAAATAAAACGCAAATGTAATTGTAGATAAATTTTTATTACCACAGGGGATTTACATGAATAATAAAATAATGAGGTTGACCTTCAATAAATGAAAAAAGTCAGTGGTGTAGAATATCCGAGTCGTAGCAACAGCATCGTTGACATATTTTTCTTGATGAAACATCTGGAATGTATCCACTCAACATTCCCATATCATACCTTCGTATATACCATAAGCGTACTAGCGGATTTATATTAATTTCATGTTTTACATGTCCTTCAACATTTTAATACCACTCTAAAACAAAAATTACAATAAGTTTCTTAGGAATTTTCACTGTTTGTTTAATATATAATTTAATAGTGGTTTAAGATACACTTTCAAATATTAATGCAGGTAATGTCTAACTCTTTGTGTTTAAAGCAAACATTCAAAATACATTTAAATGCAGGTAGTTTCTGTAGTAAAATAGTCCTTTCTAAGTTAGGCTTTATTAAGCACAATTGAGCATCTGACATTGAGAGTCAAATACATCAACACTATGTAAACAATAACAGTAATTAACATATATTGGTGTAACCAAGGAATGTAGTAATCACCACCTTCACGCTAGTTGGTTTAATGAGAAACATAGTCATCTAGATACTTGGGGCGTTGACAGGTTCTAGCGGGCCTTTCCGTCCCTGATACTTCAGCATTACGAAGTTCCGTTTCATTTGCGGTTCTATAGGTTGAACATCTTCCAAAAGTTGATTTTTCTGGGTGCGATATGTCTCAAGGAAACTCTCGACCGGAAGGATGCCCCAATAAGGCGTACTCTGGGTTTGCATGCATCAACTCAGCTTCTTCCACGTTCAGTTCGTACTTGATTGCTTTAACATGCTTCTTGACAAAGATAGAAACGGGAACTAGCCACGATGGTGTTTGCTTCCCAAACGATGTTTTCCGATCATGCAAAAAAAATTTCTCACATAGTGTACAGTTCGTAGAGGTCTAATTTCGCCATTCTTTATAATGTATCTCAGTAGCTTTATTGACGACTTTAAATATTCTGATTTCTCCTCGTTAGTTAGTTAAATTATATTTTCGTACTACAAGAAGAAAGTTATTCAAATTTCTTTCATACTCTGACAGGGTATGTCCTCAAACTGTGACATCGTCTAAATAGGCATAGACGCATGATGCCATCTATAGTTCTCCGGAAGCAAGCTACTCCATTTGTGACGCCAAAGGGTACGCGAGTAAACTGATAAAGTTGTCCGCAAGCTTCGAAAGCTGTGAGTTGTGTATCTTCTAAAGGAATAGGTAGCTCGTAATAAGCGCTTTTCAGATCAATTGTTGCAAAAATAAGTAAAGCGATTAATTATCTGCGAGTAATCTACTACTATTCTGTTCTTGTGATTGTCAGATTTAGTTACAATTACCTGCGCTCTCCATGGAGACAAGCTTGTTTCGATCATTACCCCAGCCAAGAGTTTTCTCACTTCCTCTGATCTTACTTGAGCAATTGTCAAGCTGCATACTCTAAGAGGTCTTGATCCACCGAATTCTACTTTGACTTTTTCGTGGAGCAAGATTATGTCATATCTGCACATAAATTAGGTAATACATATACCTTGAAATTAGGATGTGTTGTTTTGTCTGCGAACACGTGTCCAACAATAGCAGATTTTAATTTAGTAGATACCATAGATATACTTCCGCCACTAGAGATCACGTCTAATTTAAGTCATTCTGATAAATCTTATACGTTCCGAAACTGCCAGTATCTATTAATGCATCTGCGTTGGTACTGTTTACTTTGATCCTAACCAGAGATTTTTTTAGAAATTTATCAGCTGCTGCTATTAACTTGACGTACTCTTCGGGCTGTTTGAAACTACTAAGGTCATCAGGGTAAGTAAAGCAGTTTAGTCTTTGCTTTTACTTTGACCATGGAATAATGTCCTTTTTTTTGGGCAGACGTGACAGATACTGTCGCGAGCTGGACACAGTTCTTGGATGTCTTCTGTTGCTGCAAACATGTCATCTTTGCACTCGAGCTGTCGTCGCTGCTAAGGTACAATCGTGTTCCGATGCGATAGGTACTATCCCTACGCACGAGACAAACTACATTCGAGAGGTTTGAACACTCTTAAGTATTTTTGCGCAGCTTCCAAAGATCTCACTTGAGCCTCCCTTAATCAAAAGCTAAGCTGTTCTTTTCTAAGAGTCTTTGCCGAATAAGGTTAGATTACAAGCCCTTTATAAAGGCGTCACGTATAAACTGATTATTGCTTTCTTCGGCGGTGTAAGCTTTAAATTTGCAGTTTTAAGCCAGATGCTCCAGCGTCCAGCGATTGAAGATATTTGTTCACACTTCCACTTGATATCGAACATAGATTTTTGTGAGAACGGCAATCGTGGATGCATACGTGTTGCATTCTGAAATATAGGAGCTAAGTCAGGGGAGTAGAGTGGATGCTCCATAATTTCAAACCCAGCGTCATAAATTGCATTCGTAGAAATAAGGCTCTTATGAACTGGGGTGTTATCTTGATGAAAGAGAATTCCGAGTGACAGTTTTCCTCTTATTTCTCCTTTAATGCAATAACGAAATTTTTTAACTAATGCTATATAAATTGACCAGTGATTGTGTGGCCACGTTCCAAAAAATCTACCAGTAAAATTCCTTCGGTATTCCAAAAAACTGTAGCCATTATCTTGCCCGCTGAAGCCTGTACACGAAATTTGCGTGGAGGAGGAGATCCTGGATGACGCCACTCCATACTTTGTTGTTTGCACCCGGGATCGAAGTGATGAACCCAAGTTTCATCAACCGTAACATAGCGATCGAGGAAACATTTAGAATTACGGTTAAACGAGGCTAAATTGGCCATTGAAGAAATGACTCTGAAACGTTTTTGTTCGAGCGTCAACATTCCGGCGACTAAGAAATTCAAATCTCGCGCTAAGTTATATGATATTTTATAGTTTATGTTATTTTATAGAATTAGTGATAATTAAAAACTATAAAGATATCCAACAAAATATTCAGAATCAATAAATTGTTGGAAAGAAAATTTGGGATTGTAGAATTCAGCATCAAGCTTTCAAGAAAATAATTGGGACCAAAGAAAGTACAGCGCTCGAATCACCGGCCTAGGAACGCAGTAATTACATCATTGACCTTCAAAAAGTGACAAGTAAGATTACAAACCATATAATAAAGAAACGTTTATGTGTTTTATTTTCCTGTAAATTTGTGTTTGAATATCAACGCTGAATGAAACCCGTTTCCTTCATTGTATAACGTCTTGATTAGTTTTCATTATTTTTATTCCGAATGACGATATACTATTCAATTGTTAAACGTTTGCGCTTTTCATACGGCATTAGATACAGCTGATGTTTTTAGCTAGAATTTATTTCGCATGATCGTCAAATTCCGAATTTAACACATTGGAATGGTCCGGTGAAACAGTCTTAGTAGCTTTAGATATTTTAAAGGCTTTTGACGAGGTTTGGCACAAGCCAATACGCTCAATTAATTGGATCTTAAGCTTTCTTGACAAAAGACGCACGTGTTATCGTCGATGGCTTCTTTTCGAAAGAAACTACTATTAACGCGGGGGTATCCCAAGGATCAGTGATAGCTCCCACTTTTCCTGCTATACATAAATGATCTCATTTCCTTAACAAGTAACCCGATCCATTACTTTGCAGACGACAGCACTCTAGCACTATACATTGTAGTTCTTCTCAATTTTCCCACAACCAAAAGTCTAATCAGGACATTAAAGTGAAAATGAGAGCCTCAATCAACAGAGACTTAGAACGTATCCTTGAATGGGGAAGGAATAGTCTACTCACGTTCAACGCCGACAAAACCCAGTGTTTCCTTGTGTCCGCCAAGAAATACCGATCATTTCCTGCTGTAAATATGAATGGCTTAGATCGCTATTTCTATGTTAGGGATGTCCGTATCATCGAACCTTTCATGGGTTTACCACCTTTTGTCCACCAGCAAAACAGCTGCCCGTAAGCTATACAGATCTAAACAGTACTTCACATCGCAACAACTCCTTTTACTGTGTAAGGCCCAAATTCGACCTCATCTGGAACACAATTCTCACCTCTGGGTCAGTGCTTCCCAATATGCCCTTGATATGGTAAACCACAACCAAAAAAGAGCTATAAGACTTATAAATGACTCGTCTCTAACTCCTGACCTACAGTTTCTTGAGAATAGAATAGTTTCGGTTCTTTTCTTGTTCTATCGCTATTACAATGGCAAATGTGCTTTCGAAATACACCTCTTAATACCTTCCCTAGGAGCACTCGGTTTGCCCATTCACACCATAATTACGCACTCAACATTCCATCTTGTCACACTAAATGGGCGCAATCTAAATTTCTCCACACGGTCACCAAATTGTGGAATGTACTACCCCTAACCTCCTACCAGTGTTCATGACGTCGCCTTTCTCATGAAGGGTCCTAACTAGCATTTGCTAAATTTTATAAGAGCGCTAAAGTTTAGTGGGTTCATCTATTGTTACCATAAACTTTCCGTCCATTTGATTTTCTTGTGAGAGCTTCCTAAAATCGACAAAGTCTGAGGAATTCATTGGTTTAACTAGATAAGGCTACTTTCGTCTTGCCAATTTAATTGTGGGGTGCAACTGGGAAGGTTGAAAGATGTCTCCTGCTCCAGCTATTGCGGTATGGATCGCGCTGTGGGCAGAGTCTCCCCCACTTCGTCCATAGTCCGACTCAAAATA
Source organism: Vesta saturnalis (assembly GCA_036346205.1). Classification (NCBI taxonomy): domain Eukaryota; kingdom Metazoa; phylum Arthropoda; class Insecta; order Coleoptera; family Lampyridae; genus Vesta; species Vesta saturnalis. Next base: position 6,583,787 of record JARFJB010001976.1, read on the forward strand.
TTTTAGAGACACTCTTTGAAGTTTATCAAAGTTATTTACAACATACAGTAGCACAGCTGTCACGATCGAGTTCTTGTTTTGACCGTAGCACCCATCTGAATATAACGAAACTGAAGTAGTACCTTTTTTTGCAATAATGCTCCAACGCTCTAAATAAACAAGTGGCGATTTCCGGGGAACCGCTTTTACTTAGGCACTCATGTCATGGGAACGAAAAACAATCCCTGTTGGCAATGTTGTAAAAGGTGAAATTCAAAGTCGTTAATATGCTCTTGTAGTGGATAGCATTTTCTTTGCAGATGGGAATGTAAATTACCTGTTGTAAGTCAAACACACCACATAAAAAATTTTCATGTTCCTTAGCTCTCTGTTATTGTTTATTGCTTTCAGCTCTCGAACTTTGCTTTTTCTTGTACATGTTTCGTATACTTTTCAACGAATTGTGATTTGACTTCATCATCCCCCTGGTTGTATGTCATACACACGGAGCGTTGATCCGGTTTGGGATTATGAAAGGACAAATTTTGCGTGTTGAAAACCCTAAGGTAAGTATAACTAGTTTTGTACCTACAACCCGTCTTTTCAAGGTGTTCCAAAAACATATGATACATCTTTGGCAGCGATAAATCAGGGTGCAAGTATTGCCTTGAGGAACTTGACCGACAATAATGACTCTCGACTTATGGAAACCTCCCTATATGTTGCGCTGCCTCATTTCGAATTAATTGTTCCTTTTCTTTTTCGTTTTCACTTCTCTATCTTCCTCCTGTATTTTCCTTTTCTAAAATTCCATTTGGCGTCAACTTGTTAAAAACCGTTCTGCAGGTGCGAGATGATAAAGACAATGTGTTGAGAAATAACTTCTTACAAACGATATAACGGTTCAGTGTTGGTTGTCGTTCCATATATCTCAACAGATATCCTCTTTGTCTTGTTAAATTTTTTAATCCATAATACTGCATAAAAAACTGGCTTCGATCATCGTTACTAATACTGTTGCATGTTTTCTGCATTTTTTGCATATTACGCTATTGAATTTTTCTTACACAGATCTTGTTGCAACAATTTTTTTGGTTTTAGGACTTAGTGATTACCTTGATCCCTCAACATTTTGGCTAGCTTTTGTTTGTTGGTTTTTCATTGTTTGCTTTCAGTCTCCTTTTCTCCTCCTTCAACCACATAATCTTCCGGATTGCAGTTTTGTGTACTAACGTCTCCTTTTTCTATTCTTTCTTCAGCAGTACATGCTGCCTCGTAATTCAATGTCGAGAACAATACGTCACTTCGTCAAGAAAATGATCATAACACAACAATTTCTGACATTTATGACAAGCACTCCATACATCCTTTTTGCAAAAATGTAAGTCACATTGGCCATGAGAAGGATCCGCAGTAGGATCAGTTTCATTGTTAGTTATCGATGAGACAAACGAATTACATTTTTCCGAGTCTGTCCTGTCTTTTAGAACTTTAATAGAGGTGGGGTTAATACATCTAGCTAACCGAATGTCTTCTGGGAACACGAAGAACTACATTTTGCGCCAACATCCCGTCCAGTATTTCGCTTCTTCATTACTTTGGTTAATGGAAGATTGCCATTAGTAATCAAATGGATTTCTTTGTCTTCTACAGCATATATTGCGACACCATTTTGTCCCGTATTTTCATTTTTTTCTTTTACTTTGCTTAATGGAATGTCCTCAGAATCCGTAGAAAAGTCTTCTAGTGGGCTCTCTTCGTCTTCTAATTCTTTCATAGCGATCACCTTGCCATTATACCATAATCCATTACAGAACATCTTTACGCCACATCCAATAGAAAAAGATGTACTTCCAATTACTTTTAGTTGTCGTGAACCAACGACATTTTCTGTTCCATCTTTCCATAAAACCAAAACATCCATTTTTGTAAAGAGAAATATAGTTATTTGATTATTTCTTATACAACTCGATGCAAAGCGGAGGGATAGAAATAGCAAGCGCTAAAATATACTATTTTTTTTGTGACAATGACTGTACCATATTAAGTGAGGGGATAGATACAAGACTCCTATTCTTCGTGCAATTTTAATAAATTAGTTGTGTATTACGTCACCAGAGCGCTAATGAAGCACAGATGGGAATTTTAAAAATTCATATTCAAATGTTTTATTGTGAACGTTTGCTCCACCTCAGTTTAAAACCGAGGTGGTGCAAATGGGTCTAAAAGTATTAAACATTTAACTTCCATAATATTGTATTTACTAACATAAGTAAGTACATGAATTCTAATATATTTAAATTATAATATAATTAAAAAGTGTCTAACTATAATTTTTATTTATTTACATTAAATTCGTCAAAAGTAAATTAACATTATAAAAGTTACAAAATTTAATCTATTCAAATACGTATTTATATTTATTTATACAATACTTTGTTCATAAAATAATAAATTTGACATACCCATACAAGTAATAATCATTTTAACAAAAAGAATAAGGTTAAATAAACACCGGGCCTTAGGGTATTATGGTGGTTAAATGTTGCTTGACTAAAGTCACTAAATATAGCGTCACCAGCGCCTTCGGTGATGTGATACATAACTATGAGGTTTAGAACCAAACTTAATACAAATTTTATTAAAGGAGTGAACAGCGCATGATATTAATCATCTGCGTTGTTACCAATTAAAAGGATATTTAAACCGAAACATAAGAATTTTCATTAACATACAGCATAATATTTGTCATTTAAATAATTTCAAAAAAGATATGAAATGGTTATAAATATAATATAACAAATAAATGTTTCATCCTTCTAATATATTATTGTGCAACCTTAACGTTAAATGTTTCACTTTATTTCTTGAACTCTCTGATAAACTTAGATATCTTACTTATAAGATATCTAAGGATAAACTTAACAAAAACACAAGATACGATTGTACATACCTTTTGATTCGGTTACACCACAATATTAAAACTAGATATCAACTATTAAAACCCACAAAAATAAAACGCTGCTTTCTTGCCTGGCAACTGAACTTGTACAGTTGATTTGTTTCTCAGGAATAGGCCTGTTCGTGTCAATATTATTGTGACATCGTTGAAGGGATTTTGCACACGAAGACATCTTTACATAGGTCGATTTGTGTTGATACTTATTTGGGTTTTTGCAGATATGTCAAAAGTATTTTGATGGATAAAGCTTGAACTAATAGTAATGCAGATATGCTACTTCCTGGGATCAAAGAGTTACTTAAGAACAGTTAGACCACAAAATATCTCAATTTTTTTAATTTTGTTAGTTAGGTCCCTTCGGGACGTTGAGTGCTTTGGCACGTTAGGGCAATCTCACCTTGTACAGGAATACTATTAGTAAAAAAAATTCTTAATTAATTAATATATTTAAGATCTATATGTAAATAGTTTATCTTCGAAATATGCAGCTGTTTCAGAAATATTTGATAAAAATCAAAAACTGCCTCTAATAAACCTCCCTTTTCACCACGGGATTTCCCCCAAGTTGTAATCAGCTCCAGGAGAAATGAAATGAAGCTTAAATACAAACTTGCATGTACGTAAGTATTATGGTTCTGAAATAATCATGCATACTAATATACATCCACACACACAAACATGGCCGATCTTGAACAAACTTCGTCAAACATTACCTACCTGAGTATATGTAGGGTGGAAAGTAAAATAAATTGATGACAAAAATATAAAATTAAAGGTAGTCGATTAAAAGCAGTGCTAAGAGTATGCATCAACATACGTAAATAATAATCGTGTTTAGTAATTGTGAGGGTTATGCTTCTTTCGGGCGTTTAATTTTTCTGTACACTTTGAAAAGATAAAATCTATTGTGAAGCCAAATTGGCAAAAACAAAATGCCCACTGCCACCTCATCACTGACTGTAACCCAATCAACTTCCAACCATTATAACTTCGAATAGGTAAAGGTGAACTGTGTATATCCTCTCTCGTTAGCATTAACATGTCGACTAGGAGTCTGTATCATAGCTGTTTGCTACAATTTTCTCTATATTACATGCACTGCCTTCTCCATAGAAAATGAAATCTTGCATTACGAGCAAAAAATGTCAACTGGACTGAAGTATCACTTCTAGTCTCTAGGAATTAAAATGTTTAATCTGTTGCGGCATAATGTGAAGCAAAACCTTGCCAACAAATCAACCTAGATTTTAATAACAAATCATATTTCATTTCAAATCTGGGATTTTAAAACTTCAAGATGAATTTTGGTATATTTCATCAAAGAATGAGAAATAATAGCATAAATACTGCAGGACTGAGGAATCTTTTAACCACTTGAGTGATTATAGCCCTGAACTTCATCTCGGGCTACAATATTCACATACTTGGTTAAAAGTAGGTCCTGTATTTTGTTTTTTAACTGTCTTCAGTCCCCCAATATATAACACTATTTTTTTAATAAAACAAATTGTTAATACTAATAGAAATAATTCATTTATTGACAATCAAACATTATTAAAAGATTTAATGCGACCAAGTACTACATTCAATAATTAATATAATCAACTCCAACTTATTACAAAAATTTTTTTAACATTTCCTAGTTTTATAAATTTTATATATCGTAATGAATAGCTAAAAATGTAAAGATTTTGAAGGGGTTCTCTAAATGTAATAAATCTCTCATAACTAATAACAAATGAAAAGGTTGTACACTTGTGTTCATTAAAACACAAAACTGAGGTTTTAGAAGTTATAAATGATCAGTCTTCAAAAATTCACATCTCTTCACATTTTTAAATGAAATACTTCACCCAAACCTATTTTAAAATATTTCCCCAAAAAAAAAACAACACTGTAGAATAATAGTAGATAGAATTTAAAAAACAGTAAACACCAATTACGACAAAGGATCCCAAACAGTATCAAACGGAAACACAGTTTTTAGCATTAAACATTAACTACCTTATGAAACAAATACTTCCGCACAAATTAAAACATTAAAAACTCTGCAACAATTTGATACCATATTTGGGATTTTTTTAGATGGCATCGATGTCAACATCATTCTCATCATCGTCGTCTGACTTTTGAATCGGTTTAGGCACCGGTTTTAATGGTGTTATTCGAGCACGGTCATTATACTCAATTTCAACATCCTCGTCGCTCCCTTCTTCACTTTCAGACGATTCTTCTTCTTCCGCTTCCTTCAACCACTTTATAAATGGAGCTGCTTTATTATGGATTTCCTGTGAGACGTCCTTAGAAACATATTTTTTAGAAATTCTCTCCGCCCACTCAATAATGGCAGTCTCGCCTAAAATATCAAGATCGTAAAAAACCTTTAGCAAACCGGGAACTTTGTTCATAAGTGTACTGCTATGCATTGCTACTACTTGTTCTAAACCACCTATCAAATATTTTTGAGCTTTTTTATCATTTACTGTAAAGCGTAAGAGAAGTTTTCTGTGCTTTTTAACTTGAGTTAAAATGTTCTGATCAAAGAGAAGTTCTGCAAGAATTAGCGGTGTTTTCGTTTTAATATCCAGACGCTCTGCCTCATTTACAAGTTCTTTTTGTGTTTCAGACGAATCGAGATTGCCAGAATCACGTTTGGCCTTAACCAATTCATACAGTAAATCTATACGTTCTTTTTCAGGTTTTTCTAAATCATCGCTTATTGTGATACTTTTTGCTCCATCTGTTAAATCTTGCATACGTGCTCTTACTGCTTCTTCCGATACATCAACGGCCCATTCGGTATCATCGTCTTCATCCGCGCCCTAACACAAATTGAATTATAAATTGCGATTCGTTAAATTCTACTTACGTTATCACATGACTTAACATCGGAAGATGTTTCAACGTTGATAGGTTCACCTTCCTGATCTGCATTTGGTCCATCGCCATTTGAGTTGTCACCATTTGCTTTTTTACTGCGTTTGGTACGTTTTTTACCTTCAGTTAAGGAAGATCCTTGTACAGCAGGATTAATGTTAGGTGGATTTTTTAAGATGTATGTGTTCAGTTTATGATTAAATTCGAGCGGACCGTGAAATCCGCATGCTTTGCAACCTTGCGATATAGTGCCTCGTTTTGTAGATACAATTAGATCGGTTTCAGGATTGTCGCATTCTGGACAGAGAACAAATCTAGAAAAAGAATGTTTAGTAGAAATTGAGAGTATTTGTGATAAGGTGTAAGTACTTGCGAATGAAGCCGTCAAGTAAATCTTGTAGTTTAACAGCATCATGTGAGCCATTTACAATAAAACGTTCATTTTTAAAGTCGAATTGGGTTTGAGCTCCAAGTTCACAGCCAAAATACTTGGTGGGATAGGTTGGTGGTCTGCTTAGAGCCTTCGCTACTTCGCTCATGTTTACGATTACAGTCTTAATGCCATTGCCTTTACCCTCAACCTAGTAAAATGATTTGTAGTGAAACGTTAACGATTGTATATAAAACAAACCTTGGCCACCAAGGTAGGCATTTTATACCGGTAGAAAAGATCGCTAACATTGCGGTTGACATTGACGGTGCCCATTTTGAATGACGACGCTTGTTGTGGGCGAAATTACAGTGATGATGTTTGAGTGTCCTATGATTGCCGCCAGTCACGTTTCTCTGAAGGGTTGCAGTTTCCGATGCCTATTAGATGAAAATTTTGTTGTCCTATCAACATAATTAGGTCAAGAATTGAATTAGTTTCTATCGAGATTACAGACCTATAACAATTGGGCTCCTGTCGCTGCGAAGTCATGCACCCCACGTGCCAGGGCCCTAAACTCCCAACTATACCTCTGCTGGTTAATGATGTCTCTGTAACAATAAACGTGTAAATATAAAAAAAAAACTATTCATTATACCTTTAGTCAGTTTTGTATCAGAATTCAATTTTAGCATATTATGCTTGCTAAATGATAATATAAAATGATTTTTAATATCAATAGATTGAGAAACAATGAAATCAATGCCTGCTGTAATAAACATGATTACAATGATTTTTATAGCTATAAAAATTCCATGATGACTTACTGCTGACTTTAATAACTTTTCATTACAATATACAAAATTTTTTTCATGCACAATTGAAGTTGATGCATTCGAAAGTTAATTTATACTAATTATCGTTGTCGCTCTCATTCCTTTAAATTTTCCAGCTATTTTTTATTTCCATTCGGCCGATAATTCTTTTTCTTGTGCATTTGGTGTAAGACACACTTACAGACTACATTTAAATTTTGGCAAAATTTTATTTATGATTAACATATAAAATTACTTGTCACTTTTTTTTTCATCTATGGTAACTAGTTTTTAAAACATATATTACACACTTGCCAACTTTATCTCAAAATTGACAGAAACCAAAAGTATAAGTCATCATTAGTAACTGACCACTACATCGCAATCAAAATTTATAGTCTATTTTGCATTCGAGATTTCACATAAATTATGGATAGATTTTTTTGGGATCTTCTCTATTACACAGATAAACCGAAATATATGAATGTAACTAATTTATAACTAATTGTGTAAACCATATGTATCTTTGTTATAGGTTGACAGATTACAAGACGCACTGTTATATTATGTTAATGAACTTTTGTACCACCATAAAAAGAAAAGCAGTCTGCACGCAGTAGGTAAAAAATACTTGGAAAAAAAGGTGGAAGCTTACATTGTTTTTATTGCAGATAAATTGGTTGCAAGATATCATAATTAACTATATACGATTGATATCTGACATATGCGAAAATCTTCTTCCAAATATGAAAATTAAAAAATATCCTACAAATCGTATTACCAAGAGATATTAATAATTTATTGTAAATTAAAAAAAAAAAAGTAAAAGTTTCCAGTAAATGTGCAACTGAATCAATATAATAAGTGTTCCACCCTTGAACCCTGAGATACTCCACCACGCCATCTTAGATCGTATATAATTTATGCACGCTTTTGACGCATTATTGACTACCTGTAGGTAGATGAAAAATTTGAACTTATCTAAATGCAACATCGATCGCGTAAATGGTAATGAATTCTCACCATAGTGTTCGGGCGGCAGCATGGAGGCGACCAGGCGCCCCAAATCAGCTGCAGCAAAGAAGGCTATGATGGAGATCGTCACTGCACCAGGACTGTCGAACGGAACACGTAGACGAGGGTGCCAGACATAAAATTCTGGATCAATTCTTCCAGACACGCGCAATCGTAACCGTTAATCGATTTTACGGAAAATTCCACCCACTTACACATTTAACTAAGGGTTGTGTTTGAGTGAACCACAAACACATATTTTAACATTCACCGACACTATTACCCTATTAACGCATCACTTTCAAAACTTTTCCAATTTTTTATGGGAGGAGGATTGTATAAATAAAACGAATTAATTCATTTTAAAATGGAAATTTTTGATTATTTGCTTAGAGCCACCTAGCTTTATTTCTTTGTACTTCTCTATATTATTGTATTGTATTTTTATTATTTTTTACCAACGCAACTTTAATAACATATGCAAACATAATAGTTTAGTTTATTAATTTAATTTGGAATAATAACCATAAAATACTTGCGGTGTTACAGCGTTGTTTGAGTGTGGTTAATTACAGGTTTACCCACTTCCGGATTAGATAATGTACAAATCAACTATTCATTATTTGTTTGGGAAAAATAAATACTTCATCAATTTTTTAAACATTCCACTATCTAAAACAAAAACAAAAAAAAGTTTTGGGAAAATGCGAAGTTTCACGATTATCATTCATAATTAAAATACGTTTCGATTTTGTAAAATAAAGAGCAGTTTATTAATGGTTCGTTTAGCCAACGTCCATTCTGTACCCAATTTCCTCATAGATAGACGAAAACTTTGATTAACATTTTTTTAATTTTCACATTATCACATCAATGTCAGTGTGGTCAAAACTATATTTAAGATGTAAAGACGCTTCCACCTACCAGATACCAACCTTACCTTTACGTGATTCGATTTTTAGATTAAGAAATTATCTACCACCTGTATATCAACCCTTCGGAGGGTTGACAAAAGTGTAGTAATTTATAAAGCAACAAGAAATTACTTTTAAGAGATTTGCAAATTCATCCATAAGCAAAAGGAGAGTCAAAACCTTGCTTGAATTGCGACATCTCATTGTGAACCAATGGTAATGGGATAGGACCATTTCATTAAGAAGAACTAACTGGAACCCAGTAGTGTGGATTCCAGAGGTACAGCACGAGTTAAAACGGCGATCGAAGATTCTGCATGGAGACATATGGAATGCAAAAGAAAACTTGAGAAGCGAAAAGATGAAAAATGTAGGATGAGATTATATGAAAATGTTCAGATGTTAACGATGATGATGCATTCCATTTTAGAGGGGCCAAAAATTAATGTGGTAGAGTTTAGCGTATGTTGATTTCCACCCACGCCGCCGACTGTAACGCGTTTTACGCATCGATAGCTACTCTACTCCGTTTGTACGAGAAACCAGCAAAATCAGTTTACTAGCCGCTCGAGCTACAATGATGCAATAGCTGCACATGCCAAATCCTGTTCCTTCACCAGGAAATTGTTCTTAAACGAAAGAAAAATTGTATTAAGCATGGAACAGTAAGCGAAGGAATCAGAATCCAGCTTGCTAGACCAAAGAAGTTTATGGACAGCAATATCACGCAGAGGACAGAAGGTGGTGTCTCCGGTATCTGAAGCTGACATGACCCTGTTAATTCCGACATAGAAAATTAACGTTCCGTGTTTCAGAATGAAGTGACTCAATCACCGTAAAAACCCTCCACCTGCCAGTATCATCGATGTCAGGGATTCCAGCACGCATATTGCTGTAAAGCGATAATGCGTTATGTAGTAGTAATAAAATTTTATCACTCAATGGAACTGTCGCCCATGAAGTCAATATGGCAACACTGCAAGAAAGTGGCTATAAGATCAACAAAGTAAAACAATTTTCTGACAATGTTCAAACATTTAAAACAAGTTCAAACTTGACTAGAGCTAACGTAAGAATCTAAATCAAACCCAGTTGGATATTGGATAAACTGTTCAAGTTAGGTACAGATCCACTAGAGACCAGATCCTAAAAATTAGTATCGATGTGGAATAGCAGTGAGACTGTTTTTTAGTTGAATTTCTGCAATTTTCGTTTAGTTTGGTGTACTTTGCTCAACATTTCTCCAATGAATGGATTCTATCCCTGAAGGATGATTTTGGAAAATTGTATTAATCTACGGTTACTATTCGATTTGGAAATAAACAGAAGTCAGAGAGTGGATGTTTGATAGTTCGTATTTTAAATATCTTACTTTTGACGTCCAGCAGCTCTTTCAGATTTTCGCCAGCTAGTAATAGTCCGTTTCCAGGTAATCAATTAAAAAAATTCCATTTACACCCAAGAAAACAATGACCATGACTTTTTCGGCAGATGAATCACTTTAACCTTTTTCGGAATAGAGCCGACTTCCACCCACTGCTTTCGTTTATTTGTTGGCTACGACTTGCATAATGCACCCACGTCGCATCCATAACAAATACCATATGTACTTTTTCGATGTCTTCATTTGAGTTAGCAGTTTTAGATCGGCTTTCACGTGATTGAACTTTAAGAGAAATCCGTTCACGGTTAAACTCGATAATCCGTTTTTTCATTTCATAATGAGAAAGGCGAGTTCTTAGAAACCCCTACCAACTTTGGGCAAATTTCAATTTACCACAACAATCCAAAACGAAAAATTTCACAACGGCGTTCCATTTCCCCCATTGCAACGAAACACACATACACGTCTTCTTAAAAATATGTACAAAAATTATTTGATAAAGGATTTGCTAGCAACACCATCCCAGGCCTTATAATCTTGGCGTCACAGGTTAATATTATTAAACAAATTTCGGGGCAAAATAAGTGAAGCGAAGTCAAGGCTAACATAAACAGTAAGGTCAAAGTCAATTTGTTGAATTAAGGTCAAGGTGGACCAGAGCCTATACTTCATAATGACCTTAAACAACTAATTTTTATGAAAATCTAAATGGTAAAGTGAATTACAGTATAAACCCCTTTTAAGAAATATCAGGAAATGTAAAATTGAGAATTATTTATGGTCAGACTTAGTTGACCTAATCTGCCTTAAAGCAATTTTTAGGTAAATGACCTTCAGTTGGTATAGATTTAATTTCAACAATTTCGCTTTGAAATTTGATCAGATTGGCCATCAGTTAACCTTGATATGGTTTTCAATATTCAGATAAACATAAATGAATTATGAAGCATATTTTGAGGTTATCGTCTTTTAAAATGTTCAAGATCAACGTTCTGGAATTTAGCTTAAACATTCTTCAAGGTCAAAGGCATCCTGTTGAATTATAACGCGTATTGAGTTCCTGGAATATATTGGACTGAAAATTTATCTCTAGTTGACATTAATTCGCCCTCTTGCGGCAGTTTTAAAAGCTATTTTGAGATTTGTCTTGAAAGCGACGTACGACCTTTAATTAACATGTTTCAGCAATTTAATCCTCCAAGAGGGTTTCAAAAACCTTAATTTAGTTTTAAATTTCTTCAATTCTGACCTTGAAAATATTTCAGGGTCAAAGACATGCAGTTGGCCTGCGTAGTTCTCTAGGGTAATGCAATTCGTTGACGTTATTTTGATCAAAATAATTGTGTAAATGGCCACCAGGGAGAGAAAGATTATGGAGTGGAGTAGAATAGGTGTAGCAATTCAATTCATAAAAAGTAAAAAATATTTCTCCTCAATATAACAAAGACTTACTATTTTGATCGCATTCTTTGGCAAAAAAATAATTATTATAAACTCCTCCATTAGTTTTAGAGCAAACATTCGTCAGCATTGCAAGATCAATCCTGTGCACAATTAAAATACGCAGAAAACATTTCAGGGTTAAAAGAACATAGTTGTCCATGAAAGTTTTCAAGGACACTAACATCTTGTTGACTTATTAGGATTTGATCACAATAGTTTTGTAAACTGTCATCAGGAGGGAGAGCAGTCATAAAGTGAATTACAATCAGTGTTGTTATATAAAAATTCCTAAAGAAAATGACAAAAGATTTTCCAATTTTTTGTTACCTAGATTCCCCTTTTTACTGTATTTTATGGTATCATTGGAAGAGATTGGATATAAAATTGAAATATGGCAAAAAATGAGAGGAATACGTCAGAGTCAAAAACACTCCGTGTGTGTATATCATCACATAGTGGGGATTAGAATTAGTGTAGCCACACAAAAATATAAAATAAAATTCTTAGAGAACATACATCTTATAGCAATCATTGAAAGAGTACTTGGGTAAAAAATATTACAAGAATATAGGAAGTCCCATTTGAAATTATGTGCATAATAACATAATGGAGAACAAAAAATTTGAATTTTATGTAATATTTTTAAATTGGCGTCAGACATCCCTTCAAGTTTAGATACACTAAGTCAAAACAGATACTTCTGCGAGTATGAGCAGAGTTGCCCATCGTGGGCTTTAACTACGAATACTCACGAAATAGTTTCCAATCTGTGACACAATTTTTCTTACGACGTTAATAAATAAATTTTATATTAATCTCCATTTCGTTATGCAACTTACAAGTTCTTATTTTTATACATTTAAAACAATCTTGAATTTCTTATTTAAAACTAAGAATACAAATATACTGTAATATTTTAGACATTTTACGCAATTCATAACTAATATTTTACACTCGTGTCATAATAACTAACGACTTGCTACAGACAGTGTCAAATGGATCTAATATGTATGATAGATGTCAGCATATGTTCAGCTATGAAAAATCAACCACGCCAAACCAAAATTTTAACGTTTCACCGGCCTAAACCAGAAGCGATGAGTTTCTGGGCAATTTTGAGGATTGGAAGACCAGTTGTTGCCACAAAAAATAAATATTTGTTCTTATACAAATATTCTAAAAATAATACGTAAAACATGTTTTTTTTTAGACAATTTGGTCCAAATAAGAGGTAACCTAGATAAAATTACTTTTGTGAAAGACTTGTTTATCGTTCTGAGAATATCACTATCAGCTAATCAGTGTATTTTAATCAAAATCCGTTAACCAGGCGAAAAAATTCAATGAAAGGATAAATGATAAACCAGAAAACACTAATAAAAATAAATAAATCTTTTTTCATTAAAAAATTAGTTTACGAAATCATTGATTTTTTGGAAATTTTGAGATAAATATAACTATTGCATACGTATGTCAACCTAATGCCATCAACCAATGAAAGAACACAAATTTTGAACCAATCACATTTCAATTAACGGATAAGTGTCTCATAACACTCATTGTGTTATAAAAAAAGTGTAAGATACTATAACAAATAAAAACAAAAAATGAATAATTATTAAAATTAAATATACAGTTATTATAATATAATCGATAGACAAGATTAATTTTTTACAGTTTTCATTATTAAACTTATGCAATAGTCAAGTAAAATATATTTCGTGCATAGTTCCTTTGCTTCGATAATACTGGTTAAGGATGCATTCGAGCTTGTTGCTTGAGAAAATTTTCGTGGCAAAAACCACTCATTCACCTCGTTACACAGTATTATCGGCAAGTCACTATGCACCTAATATATTACTGTTGATGGTGTCAAATTTTGTCAGTAAGTCATAACACATTAACAATCACTTGTGTATATTTACATTAATTAGGTGTATTACTGTGACACAATCACATTAATGCAGTAAGTGTAATGACATGATGATGACCTTAAACAATAAAATGTTTTCTTCTTTAATTTTGTTTTTGTAAAGTTGTTTTCTTACCTTTGTACTTCCCTTCAGGTAACATCTTGAAAAAGTGTAAAACATCATTCAAACCTCGTCTCATTACAAATTATTGTATTTTATTAATAAATTGTAATCACCTCAAAAGAATACAACTTTTTAAATTGTGATGAATCAATTAATAAAATAAAATAATGCGTAATTTATTGCATTACCAGCATTTTAATAGAAAATTAAAAAAACAACGCAACTTTATTGCAGAAATAGCATATATAAAACAGACATTTTTATTTAAATCCTTTTACATGTTAGCTGAGGCACTTATCCCTCGCAATCGATAGTAGTGTGCCATGTTTGTGGGGACTCGCTACATAATTTTTCTTATCCTTTCAACATCGATATTTGGTTCTAGTCACTGTAGTACGTTTTAACTATGAATTAAAGTATCTATCATATTAGATTATTGTTTGATAAATTAAAAAAATTATAAGCTCTCTTCATAAAATGGTGTCAAGATCCCCAAAGGTACGCATCGTATTACATAGAAGAGATTGCAACAAATAAAATGTTCAAGTTAACATGTACCTTTTTTATTCATTATCCAAATCACTTCTAGTAATTGATATAGGTTATTTGGAGCTTTGCAAACTCGATGTCAATTGCTTACTACACATTTGCTATAAGCAGGTTATCTGGATTACGAAACCTTGTACCTGATATATTTCACACTTTCCAACATAAATAACAAAATTTAAGTTAAACATTCTAATCATTACTAATAAATAATTCAGATTACAACTGTAACATTAATTTAGTTGCTCAGTCGGAGAGTTTCGGGAAGCACTATAGCACCACCTACTAAATTCATACTTATTAAAGGTAGTTTTACACAACTTTCAAACATAATGTTTTTGTACACTGAAATAATTACCCAATGTGTCTGGATTAATAAGTAGAATATAAATAGTTTTAATCTGCATTGTTGCCTACATTAAAGTTTTAAATTGTACAAGTCGCTCCTACCCACTCGAGATATATCATTAATGATTAATAAATAATAAAATTATTTCCACTTACCTTTACGCTCAAGTACTCTTGTTAAAAAATAATTAACCAAAGTCACATTTATTGCATATTAAAAAAACATAAAGCAATGATTTCTAACTATTAAAACAATTCCTAGAAAATGATTATAAGTAAAATGTTAATTTATTTTTAGACTTGATTAGAAAACTGTTTTTTTTTTATAAGGATTCACATGTAGAGGAGTAATACCTTTTTTTTGAATTGTACCAGTTAATCTCATAAAACAAATATAAATAAGTAAATTCGCATTTACAGTATATAAATAACTTGATCGGGAACATTTATCAAAATAGGTACATTAAATGGATAAGGTCAAAGTTTTTTTTCTAACACAAAAGAGTATTAAACGAGTGAGTAAATGTTTAATTGCATTAATGTCCATAACGCAAATAACTATTATCAATATGATTTGATAAAAAAGTTTCCACATATTTAATTAACATTGCATCATAAGAAAAAGTAAATTATAGTTACCTTTATAAGTTTCTAAAGTCATATAAATTGGTTGCGCCCTTTTGGACGGATCTTTGACTCAGTAAATAAAAGTCCAGGAGATTATGTGAGATCACTTGAAAGAAGAAATTATGATGAAATTATGAGAAGCGATCTGTAAAAAAATACATAAAAACATTCTGCGTTTTTAAAATACTCGCGTAAAATCGATAGTTTATTTTTAGAACCCTGTATATGTATATGACTTTATATACATACATACGTGTACCTACCTAATCGCCTTATTTTAATTAAATGGAACCTCCTTTTAGACGGACATACACGTCCCTAACAAAAGGATTTATTATTAAAAAAAGAAAATTATATAACTTAAATTAAAAAACACCCTAAATTAGTTTTTGAAACTAATTTAGTTATACATTAACTTCTCTATTAAACAAATTTAGATTCACACGTTACACTAAATTACGCCATATGTCTGATAGACGAACGGAAGCGCTTATTGAATCGTACAATCCAAATGAGCATGCGACTCAGTAGTCGCATTCCAGTAAATTCAAATCACAATAAATGAAGTAGACATTTTAAAATTTAATTTTTTATAAATGCAGACGGGAAACTCGAAAGTTTTCCAATTTCAATATACAGAGAAATAAACCAACAACTTGTTATATTAAAGTTGATCTTTAAGACATGCAGTATTGATTTGCTATAAAAGAAATATAACGCCAAAAAATCTAAAGAAGTTAGAGAGAGATAGAAAATGCAATCACAATATGGGGTATTATTGTATCCAAGAAAGTTGGCGTTCAAGTCATAGGTTTCCGCATGAATGCACGACGTTCCTGTAAACAATCATTAAAGCTTAATACATGTTTATGATAAAGATGGCAATACGGTTTGCACGTGTTTTAAGTAAAGACATGCGTATAGGTGATCGTCCGTGAAAATAAGTGAGAAGTGAGTATGTCCGTATGGCCAACAACTGACTTCAATCAACGCTTTAACTTAATATTGCACGGATTCTGATGTGATGTCAATTTGTCAAATTTATTCATTGTTTATAACCTCATCGTTTTCTTTTAGTTTACGCCGTCTCGTATTATTTCTGTTCGTTGTTGTTTTGCCCTTTTATTTATTCGTTCTTTATAGTTATTTTGTTCAAATTATCAAATTATTACTTGAAGACAACGAAGTGTGGGTCGAAAGACTAATCAACTAATCTATATATATATATATATATATATATATATATATATATATATATACATACACACACAGGGTGGCGCATTAGTGTGACAAAGTCCCATATCTCCTTTGTTTAAAGAGATACAACAAAAAATTAAATACAAAAGTTGTAAGATATGTTCTGGTACATATTCCAAAAATATTTTTAATTATGCAGGGTAGATCATAAAAGCTTAGAAGTAATTTAAATTTTTTTTTTAAATAGAACACCCTATATATTATTACATATTTAGATTCTACATACAATTTTAGACACATTTTATGTATAATGTCCTATACCTAAGCTAACCGTTTTTGACAAATTTCAAATTTTTGTCAAAAATGACGTTTGAGCCAAAACATAGGTGGAAATCTTTTCTAAACGAAGCCTTTATCAATTAGTTATGGTTGGTTTCCTTGGAAATGGGGACCTACTCTAATGGGCTGTATTGATATTTTTGTAATACATTCATACAGGGTGATCAAAAATGGACAATAAAGAGTAGATTAAAAAAAACCTATAAAGTCATTTTTTGTTAATGGAAACCCGCTATTTTTTTAATTCTATCTTATTTAGCATTAAAAATAAGGGCGACTTTGTATAAGAGTGTATATCCCAAAAAATTGTAGTTTTTGAAATAATGACAATCTAACATTTTTTTATTGTAAAAAGGCTATACGGCTTTCAAGTTTTGTTGTTAGTTGGCCCTGACGGCGGGGCGCGGCGAAACAAAAAAAAATCGAGCACTTCAGATCGAAATATTACAATTTATTGAACCCCATATAAATAATTATTTTATTAAACGAACTTAAAGTAAAGACAATATTTTTTTGATTCAACAAATTATGTCCTAATCCTAATCATAAACTTAACACCTTTAATGTAACTAAACCTGTAACTAATTATACAGACAAAAGTACTAGAAACACGTCAAATACGTACTACCTAATAAGTTGTTCGAAATGTCCGCCTCTTTCTTGAATACACAATGCAATACGTCTCTCAAATTCGCTGCATAAATTTCTACACATTTCAACACTAATGTTTTGAAAACAGTTTCTAATCCTAATCTTCATGTCTTCTTTTGTTGTAGGCGGTATTTTATAAACCTGCTCTTTGACGTACCCCCATATGCTAAAGTCCGTTTTAGTAAGATCTGGGGATCTAGCAGGCCAAGCAACAGGTTCTCCCCTCTCAATCTAGCATTCTGGATATCTAGCATTTAAAAAAGTTATTTTCGGACCTCTATGATGTACTGGGGCCCCATCATGAAGAAACCACATTTCTTGTTGCGTATCCTGTGGCACTTGACGCAACAAATTAAGTAGATGGTTTTGCAGAAAGTCTAAGTATACTTCCCCTGTTACTCGTTGATCAAAAAAATATGGTCCAATTACATGATTACCGACAACACCTCCCCAAACATTTAAAGACCATCTAGTTTGAGAAGTACATCTTACAAAATGTGGATTTTCTGTAGAATAGTAATGAAAATTGTGTCTGTTTACACTTCCGTTTCTATGAAATGTAGCCTTATCTGTAAATAAAATCAAATGAACAAAATTTCTTTGTTGGTTTATTTTGTTTTGAGCCCATTGACAAAATTCTAGTCGTCTTTGATAATCTTCAGGAACCAACTGTTGAAGTAGTTCAACGCCAACCTTCTGAGAAATGGGTCGTTGTCCAATATATGGATTTTCGGTAACTGCTAATAGTACGTTTAATTGATTTTCCTTAGTCTGTGCACGTTTTTCCCTAGTATTTTTTTCATATAACACATTGCCAGTTCTTTCAAAACGCTCCAAAGCTTTTCAAATGCCCTTCTTTCAGGTTGCCGTCTCTCTGGAAACCGTTGTTGATAGTCTTCTTGGTGAGAGCGTATTCTTATCACTAGCCCCCAAAATAAAAATCATATCAACCATCTCGGCTTGCGAAAAATTCATTATTTACAATTTTAATGAAAGTTTTAAATCAATTTGCTATAAAATACACTAATGCATCACACAAATTATCAACTGACAATAAATAATGACGTTTCTGATGACCTCTATTATTTTTATATGCCACGCCTCGCCGTCACGGCCAACTAACAACAAAACTTGAAAGCCGTAGAGCCTTTTTACAATAAAAAAATGTTAAATTGTCATTATTTCAAAAACTACAATTTTTTGGAATATACACTCTTACACAAAGTCAGCCTTATTTTTAATGCTAAATAAGAATTAAGAATAAGAATTAAAAAATAGGGGGTTTCCATAAAAAAAAATGACTATAGGTTTTTTTGAATCTACTCTTTATTGTCCATTTTTGATCACCCTGTATGAATGTGTTACAAAAATATCAATACAGCCCATTAGAGTAGGTACCCACTAATTGATAAAGGCTTCGTTTAGAAAAGATTTCCACCTATGTTTTGGCCAGCAAACGTCAATTTAGACAAAAAATTTGAAATTTGTCAAAAACGGTTAGACTTAGGTATATGACATTATACATAAAATGTGTCTAAAATTGGATGTAAAATCTAAATATGTAATAATACATAGGGTTTGCTATTTAAAAAAAAAATTAAATTACTTCTAAGCTTTCATGATCTACCCTGTATAATGAAAAATATTTTTGGGATATGCACCAGAACATATCTTACAACTTTTGTATTTAATTTTTTTTTTGTATCTCTTTAAATAAAGGAGATATGGGACTTTGTCACACTAATGCGCCACCCTGTATATATATATATATATATATATATATATATATATATGTAGCGTCCCCAGGTACCCTATCGTGAAAAGCGTAATTTGAACTTATTTGCAATAATGCAAATTCAAGAACCAAACAATCGCTAAGTGATTTCTCTTGACTTGACGGACAATAATGTCATTATTACTCAAATTAATTGCCTGCCTTACTTTGACTTTCCGGACAATAATTAAAACATTAGCATTTATTTACACGTCTGATATTTAATTACTCGCAAACCTCAAACCTGATCAAAAACGAAGTGGCCGTCTACTGTTAGAGACGTCATGCTATCTAAATGATAGGCTGGATTAAGTACGTGTTGCATCATGAGGGGCAGGTAAAAAAAATGAAACTACTCAAATTAAAATCAACGAACTGTATTCAGCGGTGGTTCAGCCCGTTAATCTGTTATTGTGGAAAAGAACCACCAATAAAACCCATTTGATTCATAAATAATCAATTGCACAAGTACATTAATAAACCAAATAATACAAAAAAATAACAACGAAAGGGTTAAATATATAACAAAACTCCATTAAATCAGGTTAAAGTGAGTACAAAATTATAACATTAAGAGAAAATGAATAAAAAGCAGTTTAGTTACACAGAAACACAATAATTTAAAAAACACATATAATCACACTCACAAATGGGTCACAAATAATCAAAATAGTATCGGTTTGAAATTCGTAGCGTAAAGACATGTTCTGATAACACATTCGAAGCGCTGCGGAAATCTACAGATAAGTTAATCTTAGCTAATTTATATTTTCTTGCCAGTGCTACAAATAAAATACGCGTTTAGTGATAGTGTAAAAAGCGATAAATATGTTCCCCTTGGGGGCTTTTAATAACGATGCAATAAACAATCCTCAAATAAATGTGCATCAACCAAACATCACGCAGAGTCAACCAGCAATGCTTCACCAAACACCTCAAATGCAAGTACCTTTATCTCAATTATCTTCAATGTATCCTTCTAGCTCGTAAATGCCCTTGACCCCAAGCCATTCGCAATATATATTTCCACCCAACCAACAACAATTCCTACAGCAAAATCTGCGTTTTTCACAACATAGCAGTCACAAACAGCTTGTAAGAATGATCTCAACTAGTGACGAAGAAACAGAAGACATTAACAAAGAAAATCCATGGCAGATTGTAAAGAGCGTTAAAAGGAAAAAAACAAATTATGACACAAATACGAGAGACGAAACCAGTGTGAGCAACAGATATGATGCACTTTCAACGGAGGATGTTAAAACCACAGAAAATAATACCAAACCAACTGAAAAAGTTCCTAAACCTCCGCCAATGTATGTTTATGGAGTAGTTAACTATGGAAGCATGATAAAAAAATTAACAGAAATTCTAGAAGAGGAGCAGTTCGTCACTAAGACTATGGCAGACAACACTATTAAAATCAATACCAATACACCAGAATCCTACCGAAAACTTACAAAATATATGAAAGAAAATATCAGTCATCATACGTACCAGCCAAAATAAGCGAGAGCTTACTGAATTGTAATAAAATATCTTCATCACACAGTAGATCCAGCAGATATTAAAGAGGAACTCGAAAACATGGGACATAAGGTTCGCAATATACTTAACGCGAAGAATAGGAGAACGAAGCAACCATTAAACATGTTTTTTGTGGATTTAGAGCCGGCAGCAACCAACAAAGATGCGTATAAAATCAACGCCTTGCAAAATAAAATTGTTCAAATTGAACCCCCCCCGAACGAACAATAGTATAGTACAGTGTACACGGTGCCAACTCTACGGCCACACAAAAACGTACTGTAATAGACCCTTTCTTTGAGTCAAATGCGGGGGATCACACAACACTACAAACTAAAGAAACCCCAGCAACCTGCGCACTGTGTGGAGGGCCTCACCCGGCCAACTACAGGGGTTGTGAGTTTTATGACAATTTACTTAAAAAAACACCAATAATGCTGCAAACATTAATCAATATAAAACCAGGCGCCAAATAAATACCCCCAAGATACTCCAAAAACATACAGAGCAAAATCGCAGTTATGCGGATGCTACAAGCAACAGAAATATCACCACAACACAACATGACGATAACATGGGCATTATCTTAAATAAATTCTTAGAAGAATTTAAGAATATGTTCAGCCAAATGATGCAACACAACAACATGGTCTTGAACCATCTCACGACATTATTGAGCAGGACAAACTAATGGCTAAATTTCTTAGGATTGCAGAATGGAACGCCAATGGACTATTACAACGCAGAGATGAAATTAACCTCTTTCTTCAACAATACCTGATAGACATCCTATTAGTAAGCGAAACCCACTTCACTGACAAATCTTATCTAAAAGTCCCATACTACACACTATATCATACAAATCATCCTGATAATACGGCACATGCCGGATCTGCAATCCTAATAAGATCTTCCATAGATCACTACGTACTACCTGAATATAAAAAAGACTATCTCCAGGCTACATCACTAAAAATCAAAACTTGCCATATGAACTAACAGTTTCTGTAGTGTATTGTCCATCTCGGCACAACCTCAAGAAAGAAAACTATCTAGACTTCTTCCAAACACTTGGTCCAAAATTCATCGCAGGAGGCGACTACAACAGCAAAAGCATAATGTGGGGTTCAAGACTAACCACGACCAAAGGACGAGAGCTGTTGAAAGTCATACAAGAAAAAAACTATTTATTCCACTCGACCGGCAGCCCAACATATTGGCCAAGTGACAACAGTAAAATACCAGACCTTCTTGACTTCTACATCACAAATGGCATTTCCACTACGTACATAGAAGTAACGTCTAACTATGAATTATCATCAGACCATACGCCAATAATAAAAAAAAATAAAAAACCGAAAAGATTGCATAATCGAAAAACAGACTGGGATATATTTAGAAATGAAATTGCATCCAACATCAATCTAAAAATAAGTTTAAAATCCCCCAAAGAACTAGAGGAAGCAACTAAACGGCTTATAGATACTTTGCAACATGCTGCGCTAAAAGCAACACCTAAAATGAAAACTCACAAACAGAATATTAACATTCCCATGGAAATTAAACAACTTATAGCAAAGAAAAGGAAAGCCAGAAATAAATGGCAGCAAACTGACGCTCCTGATGAAAGAAGAACATACAATCAACTAACCAATCGACTAAAACAAAAATTAAGGCAAATGAGAGAAGCGAATCTAACAGACTACATAACTAATCTAAATCGTTACGACAATTCAATATGGCGACCAATTAAATCCGCAAGAAAACCAACAGTAACAAACTACCCGGTACGAATAGAATCACCAAACAAAGGTCACTGGGCTAAAAGTAACCAAGAAAAGGGAGATCTCGTTGCTTCACACCTAGCTACAATATTTACACCTATCAACACATATCCGATTTATTAAACAATAATCACTCAGGCAACACCTCCGTTACAAATAACCCACTAATAACTCCAAAAGAATTCAAACATATCATCTCACTTTTAAATACTAAAAAAGCACCAGGCATAGATCAGATAACCACAATAATGCTAAAAAAGTTACCAAGAAAGGGATTAGTTATGTTAACATACATCTCTAACGCTATCTTCAGGATGCAATACTGGCCTAAAAAATTAAAAAAGTCCGAAATTATTCTTATTTCTAAACCTGGGAAACGGATCACCAGCGTAGCATCCTACAGACTAATAAGCCTGCAATCAACAATCTCCAAACTTTTAGAAAAGCTGCTGTTACATCGTATAAAAGACCTACTCCAAGTAATCCCCGATCATCAATTTGGCTTCCGCACCGAGCAACAGTGTCACCGCGTGGTACATGCAACTAACGAAGCGTTAGACGCAAAGAAATACACAGAAGCGGTCTTCCTGGATGTCAGCCAGGTCTTTGATAAGGTCTGGCAAGAAGGTTTGCTCTATAAAATCAAACAACGCTTACCTATTGCATACTTCTATCTCATCAAATCTTACCTACAAGACAGATGTTTTCGAACGAGGGTACACGGTGAAACTTCCGAATTCCAGCCTATTAAATCAGGAGTACTGCAGGGTAGCGTACTGGGACCAGTATTATACCTCATATATACATCTGACCTTCCCACAACTGACCACACCATAACAGGAACCTTCGCGGATGACACGACTCTTCTGGCAACACATGAAAGCCCCCTAGTTGCATCCTCCAACCTCCAAGAACATATATTCCTCTTGGAAGAGTGGCTCCAGAAATGGAAAATAAAAGTTAACGAAGCGAAATCCCAGTACATAACGTTTACGACAAGAAAAGCACTATGCCCCCCAGTATACATCAATAATATAGAAATACCAAGAACCTCATGCGTAAAATTCTTAGGACTACACCTCGATAGTAAGCTGATCTGGAGAGAGCATATTAACAAAAAGAGAAAACAAATTGATATAAAATTGAGACAAATCTATTGGCTCCTTGGCAGAAACTCCCAAATATCACTAGAAAATAAAATACTTCTGTATAAAACTATAATCGTGCCAATCTGGACCTACGGCATTGAGTTATGGGAATGCGCTAGCAAATCGAACACTGCCATTATCCAGCGCGCTCAATCCAAAACTCTTCGCGCAATGACTGATGCCCCGTGGTATATAACAAACCAGATGCTTCACCAGGACCTCAATGTACAAACTGCCCAAGAACTGATTAAAGATCAGAGTAAGAAACACCACCAAAGACTAGAACTTCATACAAACACCCCTCTCCAACCTCTCCTACAAGATGGTGGTCAAAGAAGACTGAAAAGGAAGAGACCAATGGACCTTAAATAAGGTGCAAGAGTTGTTCTCGTTGGAGAAGCCCATCAACGTCACAAGGAACTGCCCTATCCAGTTCCTAAGTCAACAAAATAGCTTAAAGATGTATTGTATACTTTTGATTGCTGTTTAATAAATAAATAAATAAAAAATAATAATAATCAAAATCAAAATCATAATACAAATTGTAATACTAAACATGTGGCCCTTTTTAAAAACCAATCATGCCGGTCTTTAAGTAATTAAGCACATAAAATAATAAAGCAAATCACGGTACATATAAAATACAACAACAGTAAAATTGCACAGGTAATAAGGTAAATGCGAGGACCAAAAGAAAATAGACAAGGAATTTAAAAATTACCCAATTGTTTAGTGACAATTAAAGTACAAAATACATAAGTCACATTGTAATTAAGCACATATAAAAGAGAAATCAGCTCGCAGGCAAATAATTCAACTTCAGCAAACTGAAATAAAATTCATTAAAACGAAGCCTTACAAGGGTACGTTATAATAGATCACTAACATCGTGACCGATATATAAGTTTGAGTGCGTTAGAAAAATACCGCGCCTCTCTCTTTACGGTTACACATTCACCTATACAACAAATAAAACAATAAAAATAAAATTCGAGGTGTTTAATGGACTGGCTTGCGAGTGTGTACCAACAGGCAATTGCCTTTTACAGTTAATAACCCACGGCATCCTATACCCATTCACCAGCCACCTCTACACCATTATAAATATAACCAACAATCAACAATGCTAATTCGCACAAATACCAGAGGCAGAGGGCCCTGTACTGTCCTTTTATTTTAGCACATTTCAGCTTAATGAGTCCGCGTACAAATCTAGACTGGTAAAACGATTTGCTGCGAGCTTTCAGTTATATAAAAATACATACTTACACTAGAATAAATATTCCCTTAATTGATCACAGGCACAAATGGTTAACAGACGCGGTTTAACCCCGAAAGAAAAGACAA
Organism: Vesta saturnalis; assembly: GCA_036346205.1. Taxonomy (NCBI): domain Eukaryota; kingdom Metazoa; phylum Arthropoda; class Insecta; order Coleoptera; family Lampyridae; genus Vesta; species Vesta saturnalis. The sequence continues at coordinate 6,608,869 of JARFJB010001976.1, forward strand.
CTTGGTGTTGGCGATTTCAAAAAAAAAAAAAATGTACACGCAAAAATTATTTTAAAGACAAACTGTTTACAATGAAGGCATTTAATTAACCCAAAAATCGATCTGGCTCGATTGAAAAGCTAACTGTCACTGCCCCCCTTCGATTCCAAAACTAACTATATCTACTCCCGAAAAACCACCCCCGTCTTTCAAAACTAATAAAAAAACAACAAACATTCATTTACGTTGGAACCATTTCATAATAATTCCTGCACGACATCTTAATTTTAAAAACATGCATTCGTTTGTATCAACTTTATATTTACGTGTCTCGAGTTTCCCAGTAACAAATATATCTTTTAATCGCGGGCCGTCCCGCCACAATCAATCATTAGAGCAATGACATTTTTACATCAAGAAACATTCCAATGATTTGTTACGCCCCTTCAGTAAAGCAATTTTAAGCGTGCACCTGTCACTCAGCCCCTAACATGTGTTTACATACATATTAGTTACAAACAATCCTACATTCCTTAGATAAAAATATATAAATAGAAAATATTTTGAAAACATTAGTAAATGTCGACGTATTACCAAGATATTAAAAATCCACTAATTATCTTTTCGATCGTGGTAACAATGGCCATTTGACAAACGTTTATTACAATAATAACATTTTCGCGGTCCGCTACCTAAATATATATATATATATATATATATATATATATATATATATATATATATATATATATATATATATATATATATATATATATATATATATATAAGCGAAGATCAAATTTTGACAGAACCTTCCTTTCGTGCCCTAGGCGTCGAAATTAAGTGCCAAAAAAAATAAAAAAACAAAAGGATTTTCTCACCAAAACAGCGCCCGCGTCCGAAATATCAACTCGATCGAAAAAATCTCGGACACGTCGATTTTTATTTTCAGTCTGCCGTCTTCTCCGACGGTCAAAAAAATTTTACAGTGGCGTGCGGCCGGGTGTGGGTGGAAGTCCTAACTGATATATTAACCCTAAACCGTTGGTCCTAGAGACATGAAATTTGGAGGGTGTGTTCTTTGTGAAGTGTAGGTATCCACTAAGAAAGGGTTTTTCGAAATTCCACTCCTGAGAGGGTGGAATGGGGGGTTGAATTTTTTGGGAAACTTTTTATTCTATGGGTCGATTGACTCGAAAATTGGTACACATATTCTTCAATTAAAATTATGAGACGTGTTCTATGCAATTTTTTGATACGACGCGTAGTTTCGCGGCCAAAAAATTCCTAAGGTATAATTGAAGTGTTAGTTCAATTTTTTTCAATATCTGAATAACGATTCATTTTATTAGAAAAAGTGCAGACATACTTTTTTTGGAAAATTTAATTTTACATAACTTTTCTTTATACACTTTCTTAATATAATGCAAGGTAACTCTAAAAAATAATTAAATATGGATGAAAATGGTTAAAATGTATTATTTATATTTTATAGAAGCAGGCGGCTTTGAAATTTTGTTTAAGTTAACATGTCTATCTGAAATGAAGTTTTAAACGTCATTCTGACATAGATTACTGTTTTTGTTTTTACAATGGTGCCTTTTTTCGTTATGAACGTGTGAGAGGTTGCAATTTGTTTTAATTTTTATCTTCCAACCTACATATACAACGTGATCAATCTCGAGTGTACTGTAGTGGTATGACAAAAATCCCTAGTTGTTAATATTGTTGTGTTTTGTAGGGTGAACTTATGTTTACAATTTAATGGCGGTGATTTTGAACATATGCTGTAAAGCAAAGTGTGATATCTAATGTGTACCTAAGGAGTTAAAAAAAATTTGTAAAAGACATTGTCATTCCATAAACATGTACTGTAAATTTTATTTAATTATAATGAAATTATAACATTTAAATACTTAAGATTCATTATTTTGTAATGATGTAATCCAATCATTAAATAATATTTTATTTATTTTGTTGTATTTTATAGGGATGCAGTCTAATCAAATACAAAATAGTCATTATTTAAATTAAGATAATATTACATAATATGTATAAGTTAATGACCTTCATACAGATTTGAAACTGATCGTTGTTTTTACTCGAACCAAAGTCTAGAGTAGCTAGAGCAATACAGCTTCTCACCAACCTATCAGTGGTACCAACTTAAATATTTTGATCACGTGGTATACACTTGAGATTGATCACTCTGTACATACGTAGGTATAGAAGGTTATGTAATAGACTTTTTAAGTTAGCATCTATACTTGAAATCAAATAAGAATACAGTAGAGGGCGCTTGAATTCAAGTTATGTTTACACTGCTATAATGTATATATGGCGGAAAATAATAACAAGCAAGTCATTGTCCAAATTGGGTAACAAATTCATTCACGCAATTTACTCACTTGGCAACAACAGTTTCAATCACTGATGTATTCAAAGTTGCTGTATACCGTAGCGAAGCACGGGTATTCCGCTAGTCAAACGAAAAAGTCAGCGCTAGCTTCACATAAATTGTTAGTGTACTTATTGAAAAATGTGAACATATTTGGAATCTATTATTATAAGTTTTTGTTATGAATGAATAAGTTCAAAGGTAATTATGTAATTAAAAATTATTATTAATTTTTAATTACATAATTACCTTTGAATTAATTAAATTAAAATGATTTTTAATTATATTTGGAATCTATTCTATTCACAATGAAATTATACATATTGTTTTAATTATAAACTCATTTAAGTGTAATATTATTTGTAACTAATTCGTTAAATTATGCTGTGATTTTAAGTTCTGGGATGGGGACACTTGGTTAGCAATAAAGATCAATGCTGGAAAAAATAGTTGAAAAAAATTTTGATATATATATATATATATATATATAAATATGGTATCGGGATGCGGTCTAGTTAAAAACGAAAACGACTCTTTATTTAATTCAAGTTTTCGAAATATTTTATTTCTTCATCAGGAATCTGTGTAAAATGAACATGTGAGAAATAATCTATTAACATCATGAAGACTACTTACTAAATGCGAGAATTATAAACTAACTAACATTATAGTACAGAAGAATTGATTACAATTTAAAATCACAACTTAAAAAGAGACAGTTATTGCAGTATTTCAAAATTTTAAAAATTGACAGGTATACCTACTGCGTTATAAACTAAAATTCTTAGAAGATATGATTTATGAAAATTGTTGTACTGAATCAATTCAAATTAGTACTCAGAATATATGAATAGATGTTGCTGAGATTATCTAGATCAGTTTTGTAATTTAAAGTATCTTGAGTACTGAAAATGTGAGTCATTTCAAGGAAAAGTCTGCTTCTATAATTAATTTCTGTGTCTAAAATTTTAACTTTTGGAAAATTTGGAATATGATTTGTGTTTTTACTATGTTTTGCTAAAGTCCTATACTTGCTACAATAGTAATGGATTCTCTTTTTGATCATGTATTACCTTTACTTAACTTTGATATCCCTTTAATTAAAAAATACGTAGACGATGTAATTATTGCCATACCCAATGATACTAACATTCAAGTTCTAGAGATTTTTAACAGTTTTAATAAACATATTCAGTTTACATTAGAAGAAGAAAACAATAATAGTATCCCCTTCTTAGATACCAGAATCAAAGGAAAACCTAATAACAGTCTAATAATAGACTGGTATCAAAAACCAACTAACTCAGGTAGATATATTAGTTACTATTCTAATCATACCTTTAATCAAAAAATTAATATTGTTCTGGGTCTCAAGAACAGAATACTTAAGATTTCACATCAATCATTACACAAAAAGAATCTAGATAACTTATTTTTAATTTTTAGTAACAATGGTTATCCAAAAACATTATTAAAGAATTTGTTATACAGCACACCTTTCAATTCTCAAATTAATTTTCAAAATGCATACTTGACACAAACAAACATGATTAACAAAAGAATCCCTTACATACTAAACTTAACACCAATCTTATCTAATATCTTAAACAACGAACAAATACGTATAGCGAAATATAACATTAAACCTATCAAAAAACTTTTTTCAAAATTAAAAGACAGAACTCCAATTCTTAGTAAATCTAATGTTGTATATTCCATTCCTTGTAACGAATGCAATAAAGTATATATTGGACAAACATCACAATGGCTTAAAAGACTTACTCAGCATAGAAGTGACTGTAAAATAGGAAAAAATTCTTGTGCTTTAGCAAAACATAGTAAAAACACAAATCACATTCCAAATTTTCCAAAAGTTAAAATTTTAGACACAGAAATTAATTATAGAAGCAGACTTTTCCTTGAAATGACTCACATTTTCAGTACTAAAGATACTTTAAATTACAAAACTGATCTAGATAATCTAAGCAACATCTATTCATATATTCTGAGTACTAACTTGAATTGATTCAGTACAACAGGTTTCATAAATCATATAGTCTAAGAATTTTAGTTTGTAACGCAGTAGGTATACCTGTCAATTTTTAAAATTTTGAAATACTTCAATAACTGTCTTCTTTTTAAGTTGTAATTTTAAATTGTAATCAATTCTTCTGTACTATAATGTTAGTTAGTTTATAATTCTCGCATTTAGTAAGTAGTCTTCATGATGTTAATAGATTATTTCTCACATGTTCATTTTACACAGATTCCTGATGAAGAAATAAAATATTTCGAAAGCTTGAATTAAATAAAGAGTCGTTTTCGTTTTTAACTAGACCGCATCCCGATACCATATTTTTATAATAACTACGGTCGTTACTTCCCCTAAACTTTATATATATATATATATATATATATATATATATATATATATTATTCCATTATAGCGTAAATTTTTTCTGTACAGTGGGGTGCCGTTCTAATACATGTTTCAATGTACCTATCAAATATATTTATTACACGAATTTACGAAAATTGCAACCACAAAACAGCATGTTTTGACTAGTTCAATCGAAGCAGACGTTAATATTTTTATTCCACTTATTAGAATTCTGCATTTAGCTTTACTAAGCTCTAATTAATTTTTTAAGATACGTTTTATACATGATGGATTAATTAAGCACGTAAAATATTACTACGACAATTTTTAAGTAGTACAAGCAACTACCTGTGGGTAATTAAAGTATTATTTGCAATACTGCCTTGTTACGATTTGTCAGATTTTATTCCTGACGTCATTATTTCTTAGATATGTAAAAGACGCTCCATTGACTTCAAATTTTAATCTAAATACATACAATTACAAGTAAGGACGTGCACGCCAACTCTCGTGGATACAACTATATCTACAAATTCAATCGACATACGAAAATACCGAATTGTAGATATAGTTTTACGCCGATCTGAGCCAAAACACTGTCATGAAGGTGATGCGTTACCATCAAATATTTTCTAAACGGGTTGAGTTGACACGCGTACACACACATCATGGCCGATCTTGTCGAAACTTGGCATACGTTGTAAAATGAGTTAATAAGTCGGTTTGGCGACAGTGAAAAAAAAGTCGATTGCATAACCTAATTTTTTCGTCATTTTCCATTTTAGCGCCATTTTTCATTTTTCGTTGTTTTGTGATAATCATTAAATACTACTAGCTATGTATTATTCTAATAGTTTTCTAAAACCAATTTTTTTTCTTTGATTTGAATTTAGTAACACTTAAAAAAACGACTTTTCTTGAAAACGTTGTATCGTAACGACAGTGGCCTAATAATAAAGACGTGGGTCTGAGCAATAGGCATAGGCGTGTGCCATACAAGAGCAAAAAAATCACAAACCATGTATTATAAAACCGTAGATATGGCAATAGCGATGTCGAATCCGTCCTCAAAAAGTTGAATTATATACTGTGTGACATTTAAAGTGTAACACCCAGTGAATATACATATATTTCAATAATTTTTGAGTAATGAACTAGTTACATATAGTATATTAAATGATTAAAGTTTCTTGATAATTATTATAGCCGATAACGTTCAAACTCATCAAACTCCTTTTATGTCTGAGATGTATGCTTCGAATGAAGTGACCGATATCTTTCTGCAGAATAAAAGTTCAAAGTTGCTGAATCTCATTTCAGACATGTTGCAAATCCATGGACTTACAGGTAACAGGCTCAACCTTCTGTCTATCATATCCCACACATGTTCAATTAGAAAAGTCCGGTGGTCTTGCTGGCCATTAAAAAAAGGCGAGGATAGTTTGAGGAAGTCTGGCATTATTTTGCATGAAAAATGAAGTTTTTTAGTACATGCAAATAAGGCACTGTAACGGCTTCCTAGACATTTTAGGCGTTCATGTTCCTTTGCAGAAATACGATAGAGAACCTACTTCCAGATGCAGCACCTCAAACGTTAAGTCCTCTGGTAAACGCCGTCTCACGTTTCACGCAATATTCATTATTCCCCTTTCTCCGCGTCTTGGGCAAATCATTCTTCGTCTAATGTTAATCCACAAACAGAACCAAGTTTTAACACTAAACATAACCTTATTTCATTTCGGATCCTAATGGTCGAGTTTTTGGCAACACTTTAGTCTTTCTTCCGTATGTTTTGTGGTTAATGGTAGTATGATACGTGGTCGGTAGGATTGAAGATCAAAAGACCTTATTTTTCGGTAATTTACCTCATAGTGGTTGCCCCGTAGCAGCCAACCATCCAAATTGATCTAGTGGTGGTAAATTTTTCCCTAAAAGCATTTGTTCTTAGTAGGCCTTTTTCACATTTATTAGTTCTGCGAATTGCTCCGGTACCTCTACGAGGTTGGTGTCTATCTTCTTCCGTCCAAATATTCCAACATCGCATTACAGTAGACAGTAGATGCGTTGCTACCAATCTTATTAGCAATTTCATGAAAAGCCATTTTTGCCTCTCACATCACTATTTTTCGCCCCCTTTCAAATTTACTTAGTTGTTAAAAATTATTACATTGTATGGAATGTTTTCAAAGTTCCAAATGTTACATTATCAAAGAGATTGGAAACTATTACTCATAATTAATCAATTTACGAGTGTCGCAGCATTGTTAGTGGTAGTTTGCATTACACTATAATGCAGATGTATTTCGTGTAGAATTGCAAACATCGGTCAACATACTTACCAATACGACAGCAAATTGCGTTATACTCCATAATCATTTAATTACATACAGTGTTTTAAGCGAGACAATAAGACAACTGTAATACTATTCCAGTCATAGTAGAAGTACAATTATTTCAAGTTTGCAAAGCCTTTGCACCGAAAGAATATACCGCAACACAGAAGGCACACTGTGTTTAAACCACCGTATCCATAGCATATGCTAGATCCGAGAGTCGCAGTCAAGTCATTAAGTTAATGCAAAACCAACACTGCATAAAATAAAGAGGGACAAACACCCCTACACCGATTTCAAACATTATCAGCGAATTGATTCATACAACATACGTGCAGGATGATGAGTAAGTGGATTACATCAGACAATTTGTCCCTCAGCTCGCCATTAAACTTGAAGGACACGTAGTGCTTCCTAATTTGCGAACAATTTGTTACTAACATTGTCAATCATGAGGCCGCTCACGTGGTTGACCTTGGGTTTGATCTTGACGGTCACGTGGACAACGTAATTTGGCCTTGGGGTAGCCAGGTCAGAACCAAAATATACTCAGCATGAAATTTGAACTTAAATAAGGGGACCCTAATGTTAACTTGTAAGATAGGTATAGAAACTTGTTCTCGGGCCTTTCCCTCCTTGCCGTGGCTTGGAAATAGTATTCTAATAACGGGCCCTAATGCTAACTTGTAAGAGAAATACAAGAACTTGTATTAGGGTCTGTGTCCCTTTGTAGTGGCCCCCTTAACGGTGAATAGTATTCTAATAAGGGCGCCCTAATGCTAACTTCTAAGACAAATAAGTATAAGAACTTGTATTAGGGTCTGTGCCCTCTTGTCGTGGCCCCCTTGGTTGTAAATAGTATTCTAATAAGGGGACCCCAATGCTAACCTGTAAGACAGGTAAAGGAACTAGCTTTTGCGACTTAGCCCCTTGTCGTGGCCCCCTTGGTGAGAAATTTGAATTTGTGGCGCGAACTAGTGATGTATTTCTAGGACTAATGAATGTTTTCTGTAATAGAGGTGGCGTCAACTAGCAGTATATTTCTGCGCGAAATTTTGAATTTGTCTGTGTCGCCATCTAGTGGTGAATTTTTAAACTAGCTAATGCTTCTGTAATAGAAGTTGATCGTGCTCGTCTCTCTCTCTCTCTCTCTCTCTCGTCTCTCTCTTTCGCCTCTCCCCCTCTCACTCGTTTCTCTCGCGTCTCTCTCGCTTAACAAAAGAACTAGCTGGTCAACACGGTCATTAATTATTCAATTTAAAATGAATATACGTCACAACAAAAACAAAAATAAAATGTCAATATAGGGGCATAACACCTAAATGCGAAAAGCTCACAGTTAAGTTCCCAAACAAACAAAAAACTTGATTACATTTTGTCGCAAACCACCCGGTTCTTATAAAACTTCAAAACTTGAACGTAAACAAAATATCTAATCTTTTAAATTTGATAATCCATAAATAACAATAACGCAGTAACAAAGGAATGAAGTTACAAAAATATTATACCGTAATAAAACAATACTCTCAAGACATTAACACTATTCGTATATTACCTACGATAATGGTGTAAATTAAAATAAACAACCAGAGAATTGATACAGATGTTAAAATGCTAGATTCAAATTCCTAAAATCATATACTTTAAGCATCTTAATAGAAATAACACCACACGGAATATTGATAACATCGAACACGTCAATTCGACAAATTCAGTAATACTTAAATTTGCATACTCGTAATAAGCTAGAAATAATGCACAGTATGAAATGGTTCATACAGGGTAAATACACTTTTATAAAATTAATTTTATCGCCTGAAGGGCTCCTAAGCAAAACTGTAAACTAAAGAAAGCGAATTCACCAGCAAAACAAACAAAAACTAAATATACGAACGGAAGTAATTACCTTGATTTGTACGAATCTTCACATCATTTGACCACTCTTTTGAATTTCACCTAATGCCCCCAATGCCCATATAGCAACGCGCAGTCGGCAATTTTCAATTTATAGTTTAGTTTTGAATTATATCAACACAAATTTAGGGACGAAAATATTTAAGCCAAAAGCAAATGATTAAATAAGTGAAGCACCTGGTTTACCATATCTACACATTAATAATGTATTTACAAAACGTTCTTCGCCATTTATACACACAAATTTTATTAAAGCGAAAATTAATATACAGCAATTTATTTCATTAGCTGAAGTAGCTGTACCTAGTGAATATACTAAACTTACGTTATAAAAAAAATCCGCAAAAAATGCGATTATAATCCAAAACGAGGAATAGCACTATCATTAAATACTAATTCTTCTTCGATGGATCCGTAAAAAATGTCACTTGTGACAACCGATACATCACAATACTGCGTCCGGGGTGACTAAATACTGAAAAATCCCCAAAAGTGGTGAATGGAAAGACTCTCCCTACGAAAACTTGAGGTAACCTCGGTAGAAGATACGTAAGTTCACTCCGCACTCGTCACATCGCGCGCTAAGTTATCTGCTTCTTCTATATCTTGACTACTACTGCTTTATGAATCTAACAGTTTCCGCCATACTGCATCTCACGTCAAATAACCAATTATAAGAAACCATTTCTCCAAATCGTAAGCGCGGTGAAAACGAGATCGATTTTAGGAACTGAATTGAAAAAATTACGCCATTAGCATCAATCTATCTCAAGAAAAATATCAATGTAACATTATCTGTTTTCGTCACCTAAAAACTTTGGAAAATCGACTCAAAACCAACATATTATCAAAACCACACTCTTTGTATTTTTAAAATAGATGAATTAACATGATTTCTGACATACTGTCGCCAATGCTTTAAATCTGCAAAGCTACGTTTCCTGAAGTAATTTTAACTGAACTAAACTATAACTAACGATACTTATATACTATTCATTATTCGCTAGAAAACATTAAACTCATATACAAAATTCCTTTTACAAACTGTCAACGCGTGGAACAACAAACTACAAAATCTATATCCCGTTCATAAAACTAGGTACCCAATCTGTAATAAATCCAGACATCGTCAAACAAAGTAAAAATTTGTAACTAGATTAGTGTTTCCAACATTTATACTCGAATGTATCCAAATTTTCAATATTATGAAACGACAAAGCATAGAATTTCCTCTTGCAACTCCTACATATAACATTTTAAATATCCTAAAGTTTGAAAAAGAAGAATCCATGGTACATTTTAACCTCACGTAACACACAGTAATGAAAAGGGTGTTGAACCCTGTTGTACATCATGATCAAGCTACACTATGTGAAAGACAAAAACAAAATTTTCGAGTTATACTTTATTGAATTTTAAACTCACCATATTGAAGGAGATATGCTTAATTGCTTTTAGGGTGTTGGTCATCATTTTGGGGCGATATTCTTTGGAAAAAACCAAACGCACTGTCTTAATGACCAAAAAATGACGTTTGCCATCACTTAGGGCCAAAGATGGTCAAAAACATGTTTACTCAGTAATTTTTCTTGGTAAACCGTACTGGTATTTTTTTAGGACCGTAGAACTTCTCCAAGAATACAAATAAACAATTGCAATTTTAGGTTAACTTTAGGCCAACCTAAAATTTGGAAAGCTTGCCTACAATTTTAAAAAAGCACTTTTAATGTTTCTGTCAAATACAAAGAATCATCGTACTGGTTCTTGGAAAACTGATACCAGTTCTTGAAAAATTGGTACCTGTTCTTGAGAAACTGGTACCGTTGCTGGGGAAACTGATACCTGTTCTTGGGAAACTGGTACCGGTTTCTTAAAACCAGATTATAACAGGTCAAAACATATCAAAAACAGGAATCTATTTCTCAGAAACAGGTGATTGTTTTGTAAGGAACTGGTACTGGTTTCCTGATTCAATTTTTAAATTACCTAGAATTGGCCAACTTCCGAAGCCAATCAACCTTGATCTATAAAAAGGTCAATAAACTTTGGCTTCTCCCCCTCTCCATTAGACCTGGAGAAATAAGGCGTGGTCATTTCTCCTCCTGAAAATGGGCGGGGCCATCCCCCTACTTTTTCTCTCGTTACTCTTGAAATTTCATACCTGTTTTTCTCTTAAACCTCTGTGAGCCAGAGGTATATACTACTACAAACTCTTCTAACATGAAAAATTCAACTCATTCTCAATGACATGGTGCATGAAATGTTCAGATTCTTAAAAATTACGGAATTTCAAAACAGGGTGGGAATACAGTTTTAAATGTTGTTTTTGGCTTCAATTTTAATCAAAGTACAAATGTTTCAAAATTATGAGAAAACTAACACCACCAGTCGCGCATATTTTTCAACCCTTAATCATTTTATTAATATTTTTTGCATACAACAGGGTCAAGTACGTTCATTTGTATGAAATTAAACCCAAAAGGTTACATTCATTCTACAACATACTGAACAAACGTTTGTTACTGAAATCTATTGCTAACTTGACGCTGGTATTTTTGTAGCTATTATTAGATACAATAAGAATTCCAGATTGTTTTTTAAAAACAAGAGATTAAATTGTTAAATACTAAGTTAAAATTAGGTGAAATAGTTGAGAATAATTTAAACCTTTTGTGATTCAGATAAAATCAAAAATTGTTTAATTTATGATACTGTTCAATTAAGTAAGTATAAAAAATATTAACAATGATTTTATTTAAAATTTTTTACAAACTGACTAAATTTTCTTACAAAAAATTGACATAGCCTTTGGTAACAATGTAACTCTAACTGGTTTTAATTCAAATTCTTCGTTATCAATCGAAATCCAGCTTTCAATTTGATCAAATTCTGCATGCGGTTTAATTTCAATTTCTTTAGCTTGTATTGTTTCTTGTATATTACGAGTGTAACCGTTTTCAGTTTTCCAACCTTCAGAAACGAAATCAATATAATTAACAGAATGTGGACCTATATTTAACATTAATTGTGGTAAAGAATTAAAATTTCTTAAAGTATTTGTTGTTGCAAGAGCAAAATCTGATGTCGATATACATTTTTCGTGTATTTCTTTACAAACAGTGTTTATAGTTTTTGGTTCATTATTGACTTGAGACCCAAAGAGAAGTTGTTGATACCATCGAACTGAGTCCTGCTTTTTAGTTGGTTGCATGCAGTTCAAACATCCTTCACATGGTACGGTATAGTTTATATTAGCTTTACACTGCCAATGAAGATTCCTTTTGTATCTATAAAAATTAATTAGCGAGTAATAATTGGAATGTCTTAGTTACCCGTTAAATATGTATGTAGCATAATTTCGCAATGGTCCAAAGTACCAATAATTGTCCTTGCGAGCCTGTGCGTCCCTATACGGACCCCATTTCACTGAAGAGACAGCATATATGACTTTACCTGTAATACTACACCATAAAATTCAATTCAATATTGACCCCACATTAATTACGATCTAATACAATCATGATAAAAGCTACATCTATAATACCTTGTAAATCCTCATCCTCCAATACTTCAATTTTCATAACATCCATTAGTTTCGTGCGTTCTTCAATAACGGCTAAAGAAGCATCGGCTAACAAGCGAACAGTTTGCAAATGTGTACCACCCGGAAATAGCGTTTTAGCAATTGTATTAGACTTTCCTAACGGCAAAATACCTGACAAATTCAAAATGTTTCAAAATAGCAAACTATGGAAATAACTAACCAATGGGTAATTCAATTTTGTTTGATTTAGATTTACGCATTAATCCAGTTACGACTTCGGACAAAGTACCGTCACCTCCTGCAACAACTATAGCATTAGTCGGTTGCAAATTTTCCATTAAAGTCTTTGCATGTCCTTCCGCATCTGTTTGGATAACGTCAACAAACACACCACCGAGATTTAGAATCGGGGCACAGTATTTCTCGTAATCCTTCATCGCTTTGCGTTTATTAGCATTTGGATTTAATATAATTGTTATATGTCTTGGATTTTCATTAGCTTTAATTGGTAATTTTCCGTACTTTACAGCTTCTTGACAGTAAACTCGCATAAGTTGTTGAATTCTACAAATAATGTGTAAATGTTTAAACATTTTTAAGTTAGGTTATGTTACTCATAATATTCTTTGGCGTAATTAAATCCATACGATAATGCAATTGCGGCGAAAATGGATTTTTTCCAGTGATTTCGTACACCTTTTGCAAATTTAATAATGAATGCCATTTTTGCAGATTTTTTAATTTTTGGGTATGTTTTTCATACTAATAAAATATAACAGCAAATAAAATCAAGTATAAAGGTCTTATCGATGTAATTTTGTAATTAAACTTCAATAATTCTTCTTTCTTTCGCTTAATAATTTAAACTTTTATTAATTTGTGAGAACAGTTTTCAAAATAGAAAAGATTTCTAGTAACTTCTAAGTTATAGTATTATTCAGAGAGAAAAAATCAGTTGGTACTACACTATTAATTAAAATTGTATTGAATAGTGATACTTTGTACTTTTATAAATTTAAATTTCTAGATATTGCACCTAATTGTTAATTTTCTTTATTATAATCATTATTTTGGGTTCATTTTAATGCCAAAGTTTATCAGGTGTGTGCGTTGTTTCAACCTCTGTGGTACCACAGTATAGATTATACTGTGGTGGTACTAAACTTTTAGGGGAAGTTGTACCGAAATAGTGGTAATTGTCACTTTTATAAATTTAAATTTCAAGATGCTGCGTGTGTGGTCCGCGCGCATACGTGTATGGGTGCGTGCGTGCATGTATAGATGTATGTTAGTATCTACGATAACTTCAGAACGAAAACACCTACGTACTTAAAATTTTGTATTCAACCTTGTTTTCATTTTGCTTGGAGCTGATTAGATTTTGGGAGAAATCCAGGAGCGAAGAGATGGGTTCATTAGGGGCAGTTTTTGGCATTATTAAATATTTCTAAAACAGCTGCATATTTCAAAGGTATAAACACACCTATACTAAAAATCATCTAAGAATAAAGCTAATGATTAGATAGGGAATATTTGACCTTCGTGTTGATTGGTTAAAACAAGAGAGTCATTTACAGCACTAAAGAAACAATTTTAGCATCAACGAGGTAAACTGGTTTAGCATAGAAGTTTAAAAATAGCAGTGTTACCAGTTGTAAAAAAAATCATTCTTATAAGCAATTATCATTACTTATATGTCATTAAGTGTAACGGTATAAACGGGTGGTAGAACGGGATTACAGATAAATTGGCCCCTTTTTGCCTCGACTAGTCAGCGTGCGGATCGTGGATTGATGTTAATAATTTTGCACATCCAGAATAATAAATCGTACGTTAGTCAAAATAGGGGATGAAGTCAAAATAAATTCGGTTAAGGGCGCCAGGATATTTGATAGACAAAATAAGGGTTGTCGTGCCAGAATTACGAGTACATAGCGTGTCTAAACATCCAAAAAACATGCGCTTACCTATTCGTAATCAATTCCAGGTGTGCTGGACAGCAATTCAGCAAACCACCTAAAATCGGGCTTAAAAAAAAACACTACACACTTGTCAAATAAAAGCGTGATCAACACTCAATAACATTACGTTAATACACCTCCGTGTAAATAATTTGACGTAACTAATAATCAAAACAAAACACAAAAAATTCAAATAAAACACTAAATATTAAGAACGCTATTACTCAATAAAATAGAAACAAAAATTACGTTATTACTCAATAATAAAAACTAACTTCGTTACGTTATAACTTAAATTATCGGTAAATTTGCAAAAACAAAAAACTGGTATGCAACACAGAAGGGTTTTCAGAGAATACCAAACACATTTATAAAACAAAACAAAGCTATAATAAAATAATAAAATCAGTATAAATATAGACATACGAAAATGCGTATAAACAAAACAAAAAATAATACAAAGGCTTATTAGGCGTCAGGTCGTCTGATCAGAGTTCTGCTTTAGCCAGTCTAAATCGTTTAACCTAATATAAATAAACCGTGGATTATATATCCACACAACTACAGGGTCAATTGCCCTTTACTAATAAAATAAAAAAGTGTGAAGGCGGAGCGTTAAAGTTACGATTAATTCCAATAACTAAATTTAAAACAACAAATTAAATTAACAAAAAACGATCCACAACTCCGCTTTCAAACCTTCATCAACAAATAAAATAATTCGAAACACACAACAATCTTAAAAGTTTTCAATAAAAAACACAATGTTATAATACCTTACAAGGTCTAGATAGCACCTCCTCTGTGTTACAACGGATGGTACGAACC
This sequence comes from Vesta saturnalis, assembly GCA_036346205.1. Classification (NCBI taxonomy): domain Eukaryota; kingdom Metazoa; phylum Arthropoda; class Insecta; order Coleoptera; family Lampyridae; genus Vesta; species Vesta saturnalis. The sequence goes on from JARFJB010001976.1 coordinate 6,624,206, forward strand.
AGGTGATCTGTTATAACGGGAATGGAAACTCCCAGGTCCGGCAAAATGATGATAAAATGTTGACTGATATTCTGTTATACACGAACAATTTCTTAAGTTGACTCGTTAAAATGTTACTGCATTAACCAAAACTTATTGTACAATAATAATGTGAGCGTTCAAAAATTGTTTGATAACTTTTAGCTTTTAATGTTCTTTTAAATAATTTTATTTTCCACTAAAACTCCTTAATAATTTGTTTAAATAACTAAATATATTTTAATATATTGCGATAGTTTCTTTGTATCTTTACACACGCTTTGTACGATAAATAGGTGGCACTGTAAGAACGATGATTTTAAGCAAATCCGCAAAGGCGATATAAACCAAAAGTCCATCGACGCACTAAAAAAACACGAAGATGTCCTCCAGGTAATTTTACGTAAAACCGAAATCGGCACTAGGTATAATCCTTTGGTGAATGAACAATTTTCATAAATCCCTTTCACAGGTTACTTCAGTAGTTAAACTACCCTTATTACACAACAAAAGTACGTTCGTTAAACACCACAAGGTCCAAAGTATCAACGTTCTAAACTACCCCTTAAAGCGTAACACAAGCGGCAACGTACAACTACTCGAAAGCGAGATCTGTCTAAGACTGCCAAAATTATTAACAATTCCATTTTGGATTTTTTTAATCCCTCTCTTAAAAAATCTTATCTACTTTAATTCCACCAATTAAAAAACGGAAGGAGAAACCAAAGTACCCCAATACTATAAATTCGTTTCGTCCGTAAGGACTCGGTAAATTTTGAAAAACTAACCGTCAGCAAGATCAACGAATACAGCCTCTGTATGTTTACCTTAAAGTACGAACAATAAGGCCCACATGCAATCTCTATAATCAAAACCAAAATACCTAATAATAAACTGGACAACTATAATGCGTCTAATTGGCTAACATATACCCGATAACCAACTATTATTTAAATTACTTAATTTTCTATTATATTTTCGGAAATCAAACGAAATAAACCTTAATTAAACTTATATACAACTATTTACAAATAAACGTTAATCAAACTTCAATAAACGAAAATAAGGAAAAACAACCTAAATTAAAAAAAATAATTTAAAAAAAGAATCTAAAGCTCCCATACACGTTAAAGCAAATTTACTATAAAACTTAATTTGACAACAAAAAAAATTTATAACGGAATCTTAACTAAGTACAAGAACTACAAACAAAATTACCCACTACGTATACAGGGTGTTCAAAATACCCTGACACTTTAAAAATATTTTCCTTAAAATATATCCGAAAAACAACTTAACCCTACAGGCAACCTACGCCAGGAACAAAACAAAACTAACACTAACTACAAACGTTAACTCCACAAACTAAATTGAAAATGGAAAATGGGTTCCAGGAAAGACCCTCCAACACCCAAAAAAGTGATGCTACCGCTCGCACACACCTAGTTGGGACTATACCCAAAACCAAAACAAAGCTATACAAAACTTTAAACTGTTGTCCGTGAAGCGAACCACCAACAGAGGCGCAAATGAAAATAAAAAAAAATAAAACCATTACAAAAACGGACGACGAAACCAACCAGGCAGGAGGGTGGGGAACCGGTACTCATAACTGTATATATAAACATCGAAAAACTCAAACCCACAAAGTCAACAAAATCCAAAACTTCATAAACTCCACAAAACCCACAAACCCATAAACCCACCTCAACAAACGGTCCTCGAGGCGGCAAGAGGGTGGTTCCAACTCCCCCCGAACTCGAGTTCTGCCTCCTTGGCACTACAAACAAAACTTCCAGTCACGTTCGGTAAAATAAGTCAAAGTCGAGAAGACAAAAAATTGGATCAAATCCCGATAAACGACAAACCCAAAAAAGATCCGCTAAGGATCCGAAACACAACAAGGTGCAACAACGGTACACGCGTTTTGGTGCACTGAAACTCCGCGTCGAGAGCATACGGAAGAGGCCACGGTTCACGAGATCCCCGCTTTCCGTTATTAAACCGTATACGCAAGACCCAAAATCGCAACACCTCCAACCAAACTCGCTACGCCTACTTGATTAGTCGCCTCTTACGACAAGCAGTGGCATCTGCTGTAGGAAAATTCTTACCCGTCCCTACACAGAAAAACGTCCAAGAGGACTTAATCGACATTAGGATTTGGCTTAAGATCTTTAGCATTCCACACCCTTCGAAATACCTGAAGCGTCAGACAGTTCGTAAGTCTGATACGAAACCTTTCTCTTAATATAAAATGGACCGATAAATTTAGGCGCTAACTTGCTGCAAAATAACGAGACGCGTCCGATAAAACATAATTTTTCCGCCATACGGTATCTCCTACTTCAAAATTCGCTAAACGTCTACGTAAATCATAATTTTGTTTACTCCGCGGCATTAAGTCTTTTCTTAATATCGTTATAAACAGGGAAAAATTTCACTTTTCTAACAACGGTGTTCTGTCGGCAAAATTTACATTATCTAGATCGGTACTGTTCGTCGGTATACCCTGCTGTGATCCGTCTATGATCATTTCTCCCCAAAGTTCGCGAAATAAGGCGTAAGGCCGGTAACTTCATGAGTTGCTGTGCGAATGGCACAGGCAACTTGCGCTTACTTATCCCAATTACGTTGATTATCTTCGATATACGACGCTAACATCGTCTTCATAACTCTTTCACGTTCTGATGGATTCGCCTGAGGATGGTAATTTGCGTTAAATATAATTTTGGCGTTATAAGACGTAACCATTTTCTGAAATTCTTTACTCCTAAATTGTGATCCATTGTCACACAAAACGTACAACGGTACTCCAAACATAAGAAAAACATTCTTTCGATATTCTTAACTACACTTGCAGCGGTGGGCACGTAAGGAAAAAAAGTACAAATTTCGAAAATAATCGGCAACTACTAAAACATATGAATATCCTCGAGATGATCTCGGTAACCCAAATATCCGTGGCAATCATTTGCCAGGGCTTGTCGATAACGGATGTTTTGCCAAAGGCCGGGGTTTCTTCTGTTCCGGTTTATGTCTAATACAAGTCTCACAATGTCGAACATAACGTACTACATCTGCCTTTAATTTTGGCCAATAATACTTCGTGAAATTCTTTCATAAGTCTTAAAAATTCCTGTTCCTGCTCTAGGGTCATCATGACACCGCGATAATATCTGGGATCGTTCTCCTTCGGCCTACCTCCACTGTTCCTCATCGTTTCTCAACTTCGGATAACTACATTAGCATGCTTCAATAACTTTCCATTTTCTATCCGCCATTGCGGGTACGCGATAGGTCTTGCCTTAACATTCTTCTTCATCCGGTCAACCACTTATCGTCATCTTTTACATCTTCTACTTCCTTTTTTCGTCTCCTACTATAGTCTCATCTGGTAAGTCAACATCGGGTTTACTCGTCACTTCAAGTGCGTCAATAACTGGTACGGAACGCGATAATGTATCCGGTACAACATGATCCTTTCCTTTACGATGAATAATCTCGAAACTATACTGCTGAAGGCGTATAGCCCAACGCGCTAATCGACCGGTAGGTTCCTTTAAATTATGTAACCAAACTAACGATGCGTGATCGGTAATAACCGTAAATTCTCCCTCCAAATATGGACGTAATTTTCTACTGACCAAAGTACTGCTAAACACTCTTTTTCGGTAGTCGAAAACTTTCTTTTTTTCGTCAATGATCTGCTGTTATAACAAATGACTCTTTCTTCACCATCAATGGTCTGCGTTAGTACTGATCCAATGCCATAATCCGAAGCGTCAGTTTGCACAGTAAACGGTAAAAAATCTGGACACGATAATATTGGGGGTAACTAAAAACAAAATTCCAAAGCTTTTCACAATCTTCATCCCAAACAAATTTTGCAAATTTCTTTAATAATTTCGTTAAAGGCGCTATAATCGTAGAAAAATTTTGAATAAAACGACGGTACCAACTAGCTATTCCGATAACTCTTTACTTCCGTAGCACTCTTAGGTGTCGGTATCTTTAAAATTGCGTTAACTTTGTCCGGATCGACCGATAACCCATCCGCGTTAATTACGTAACCTAAATATCGTAACTGATTGACAAAAGGTACATTTGTCCCTGCCTAACGTTATTCCTGCCTCGGTAAATCGACGAAAAACTTCTTGTAGAACTTCTAGGTGTTTCTCAATGTAGGTGTACAAATAATCGTATCATCAAGATAAACGAAAACATAAGGTTCTAACTCTGGTCCCAAAACTCGGTCAATAAATCGTTGCCAACTGGCTGGTGCGTTAGCCAAACCGAACGGTAGTCGTTTAAACTGAAATAATCCCCTGTTGGGTGTAAAAGCGGTATATTGCTTAGAGTCTTCAGCCATTGGTATCTGCCAATTTAAATGTCCAACGACGATATGTATTTTGCGTCACGTAAACGGTCTAAAATTGCTGAAACGTACGGTAACGGATATGCATCTCGCTCGGTAACTTTTTTATTTAAAATCCAAAAACCTATAACTCCCATCCTTCTTCTTTACTAGTAGTATCGGACTTGACCAAGCGCTATTAGATTTTCAATCACATCCATCTTCAACATTTTTCCAACTCGAGATCTATTTTTGTGAATAAACGGTGACACACGATAATATCGTTTTTAATTGGTTCGCTATTGGTCTTAATATTTGAACTAAAGAAGTACATCCAATTTCTTTACCTTCGATAGACGTGAAATAATCGGTGACTAACTTGTCTAATCTCTGCAATTGATCGCTACTCAAATCTAATCGGGACTGTATTCCAGGCTCTCCATTCTCCAAAGCTTCAATTGTTTCTAAATTTTCAAATCTCCACTCGCCTTTACGTAAATCCGGTATGATGTTAGTCTGTTTCAAAAGTCTACTCCCAAAATAAGATGATGCGGTATATCCGGTACAACAAAACATTTAAAATGACAACTTTTCCTTAATTTCGATTGGTTGGGTACCAACTCCTAACTGACTGACCGTTTGCTACAACACACGTTGACGTAAATTGATCTAACTTAACTCCTAAATGACTTAATTTCTTCCAATTTTTCTCCTAATATGGTCTTATTGACCCACTATCCAACAAACCTAATAACTCTTGTCCGTAAATTTTAACGTTCACAAATGGTCTTTCATCTGAATCTTTAGAATCAAAACGTAATCCAAAACAACTTTAGTCTTTAAAAATTTCGCGTCATCCCTAGCTCTTAATGAATTATAATACACTGCCGACTTAACTTTAGAAGACAATACGCGGCTCTTTATTGTCTCCGTAATCCGTTTCGAATTCGAACACTTAGGACAATTCTTAACCGTAAAATCCTTCTTTCCACAACGATAACAATAACGATTCTTAATGGTATCCTTACAACTCGACGCTAAATTGGTTTCTGACCCAACATGATCTTCCCTCAACTCTACTCGGCGTTATCTTTCCTTCCTGGATCGGTACTTCCTTATTCTTGATCGTGACAACCGGTGGGGTTTCTCCCACACGCTAAATCTACTTCTAGATCGGAGCGTTTCCGACTAGGCGGTACATAACTATTCATTGCTTGAACTCTTTCTTCGATAAGTCTTCCATACTTAATTAATTCGTTAATCGAGTTAACCTCCGTTAGACCTAATTGTGCCTGATAAGAAGGCGCGATATTTTTCCGCAAAATACGTAATTGCTTATCCTCCGACAAAGTTTCGTTCAAACGCGAAAATAAAGTCCGCATAACAGCGATATAAATTCCTATAGTCTCGTCCGTACCCTGAGTACGACGCTTAATCTCATCTAATAATCTATCGTCATAATCTATTGGCTGGAATTGAATTTTCAACAATTCCACCAACTCACCCCAAGTCCTAACTTCCCTTCTAACGGAACGAACGTAAATCAAAGCGTTACCCGTAAATAAATCTAAACATTCCGAAAATAATTGTGCGTCATCAACTCTACGTGAAATCTGTAATTCTGAAATCCGTTCCAAAAAAGCACTTAGCGATAAGGATTTAGTATCTCCGAAAATGATAAATTCCACTTGCAAACCGGTGTACTTTTTACAACTACATTCCTAACAGGTGATGTACTTAAATTTAAATTACTAATCGGTACTGAAATATCTGTATTTGAATTTTGATCGTCATTATTCGAAACACTGCTTACTATTTCCAAAGGTGAACTTTTGAAACTACACGTTTATCCAAAATTTCGTATGTAGACTGAGCTACCGCAATTTCAACAAACAAACTTTCTTTAATCTTAACATCGATATCGGTTTTCGGAATTGAATTATTAACTCTACCTAACAAATGTTTGAGCTTGGTTTCTATGGTCGTTAAAATTTTGTGGACGGATTAATTTTGACTTCCTCTAATAATTTTCCTAATTCCAATTTCGTTTCCTCAATAGCAATCTTATCTGTTTCAAAATCGAAAGGATAATCGGGACGTGATGAAATTTTACCACTACTCTCCTCGCTTAAAATATTCCGTAATAAAGCTCGTAACGCAGTTACCTAACGAAAGATCACCACCTCTAACCGCTATCTCATATCTTACCTCACTAGGTGTAAGCCTATCTACATTAATTTTATAACCCATATTTAATCTTTCGATACGTATATAAAAACTTAATTCAACAATAAAATAATCCTGAAGCGAAAATACTGAAATACTATCCTAAGATGTCACCAAAATAAAAATCTACGAGAAAAACCACCCTAAAATGTCCCACGTTGAAGCGCCAACTTTACCTGTAACGGTATAAACGGGTGGTAGAACGGGATTACAGATAAATTGGCCTTTTGCCTCGACTAGTCAGCGTGCGGATCGTGGATTGATGTTAATAATTTTGCACATCCAGAATAATAAATCGTACGTTAGTCAAAATAGGGGATGAAGTCAAAATAAATTCGGTTAAGGGCGCCAGGATATTTGATAGACAAAATAAGGGTTGTCGTGCCAAATTACGAGTACATAGCGTGTCTAAACATCCAAAAACATGCGCTTACCTATTCGTAATCAATTCCAGGTGTGCTGGACAGCAATTCAGCAAACCACCTAAAATCGGGCTTAAAAAACACTACACCTTGTCAAATAAAAGCGTGATCAACACTCAATAACATTACGTTAATACACCTCCGTGTAAATAATTTGACAACTAATAATCAAAACAAAACACAAAAAATTCAAATAAAACACTAAATATTAAGAACGCTATTACTCAATAAAATAGAAACAAAAATTACGTTATTACTCAATAAAAAAACTAACTTCGTTACGTTATAACTTAAATTATCGGTAAATTTGCAAAACAAAAAACTGGTATGCAACACAGAAGGGTTTTCAGAGAATACCAAACACATTTATAAAACAAAACAAAGCTATAATAAAATAATAAAATCAGTATAAATATAGACATACGAAAATGCGTATAAACAAAACAAAAAATAATACAAAGGCTTATTAGGCGTCAGGTCGTCTGATCAGAGTTCTGCTTTAGCCAGTCTAAATCGTTTAACCTAGATATAAATAAACCGTGGATTATATATCCACACAACTACAGGGTCAATTGCCCTTTACTAATAAAATAAAAAAAGTGTGAAGGCGGAGCGTTAAAGTTACGATTAATTCCAATAACTAAATTTAAAACAACAAATTAAATTAACCAAAAAAACGATCCACAACTCCGCTTTCAAACCTTCATCAACAAATAAAATAATTCGAATCAAACAACAATCTTCAAAATTTTCACTATAAAAAAGACACAATGTTATATTACCTTACAAGGTCTAGATAGCACCTCCTCTGTGTTACAACGGATGGTACGAACCAGGTGATCTGTTATAACGGGAATGGAAACTCCCAGGTCCGGCAAAATGATGATAAAATGTTGACTGATATTCTGTTATACACGAACAATTTCTTAAGTTGACTCGTTAAAATGTTACTGCATTAACCAAAACTTATTGTACAATAATAATGTGAGCGTTCAAAAATTGTTTGATAACTTTTAGCTTTTAATGTTCTTTTAAATAATTTTATTTTCCACTAAAACTCCTTAATAATTTGTTTAAATAACTAAATATATTTTAATATATTGCGATAGTTTCTTTGTATCTTTACACACGCTTTGTACGATAAATAGGTGGCACTGTAAGAACGATGATTTTAAGCAAATCCGCAAAGGCGATATAAACCAAAAGTCCATCGACGCACTAAAAAACACGAAGATGTCCTCCAGGTAATTTTACGTAAAACCGAAATCGGCACTAGGTATAATCCTTTGGTGAATGAACAATTTTCATAAATCCCTTTCACAGGTTACTTCAGTAGTTAAACTACCCTTATTACACAACAAAAGTACGTTCGTTAAACACCACAAGGTCCAAAGTATCAACGTTCTAAACTACCCTTAAAGCGTAACACAAGCGGCAACGTACAACTACTCGAAAGCGAGATCTGTCTAAGACTGCCAAAAATTATTAACAATTTCCATTTTGGATTTTTTTTTAATCCCTCTCTTAAAAAAATCTTATCTACTTTAATTCCACCAATTAAAAAAACGGAAGGAGAAACCAAAGTACCCCCAATACTATAAATTCGTTTCCGTCCGTAAGGACTCGGTAAATTTTGAAAAACTAACCGTCAGCAAGATCAACGAATACAGCCTCTGTATGTTTACCTTAAGGTACGAACAATAAGACCCACATGCAATCTCTATAAATCAAAACCACAATACCTAATAATAAACTGGACAACTATAACTAAGCGTCTACATGTCGCTAACATGACGTAATACGCCGATAATTCCACACTACTTATTTAAATTACTTAACTTTCTATTATATTTTTCGGAAATCAAACGAAATAAACCTTATTTAAACTTATATACAACTATTTACAAATAAACGTTAATCAAACTTCAATAAACGGGGAAATAAGGAAAAACAACCTAAATTACAAAAAAAAAATAATTTACAAATAACGAATCTAAAGCTCGCCATACACGTTAAAGCAAATTTACTATAAGACTTAATTTGACAACAAAAAAAAATTTATATACGGAATCTTAACTAAGTACATAGAACTACAAACAAAATTACCCACTACGTATACAGGGTGTTCAAAATACCCTGACATAAGCACCAAAATTATAATAAGGTAGTCGTTAAAAACGAACGAACACTGATAAGAATGTACGTTTATTGTTTAATAATAATAGAAATTATATCCTTTAACACGTTTAAAATGCGTTTAAAGATAAACATTCTAATACGGCCTGACCACACTGTGTGTACTTAAAATTAATTTCGTTTTTGTGGTTATGTTATTGTTCGTAAACAAGAAAGATTGATACTTTTCTTGAATAGGTTGTTCTGGATATTCGTTTTTAGTTTCTTCTTTTTTGTAGGTGACGCTGTGCTCGCTGCTGGGTTGTATCCAACTGTGTTCGATCGCCGACTGTTTCCCGTCATATTTAGTTTTGTGGTTAGGTTACAGTTTTTTAGTATTCTTCTTTAACGTGGACTACTTCTTACATAAGTGCATCGTGTGAATTTAAAGGTTTGTTCGTTTGTAGAAGTAATAACAAGAAATTCTGTTTTATTGTTGTAGATGGTTGCTATTTATTGTGCAGTTGAAAGTTGTTGGAATTCGACAGCAAGAAAACATGTTTTTTCAAACCCAACAAAAGACCTAATTAAATTTTGTTATAATTCAAGGAACATTTTTCTAGCTTCTTGATGATTTAATAAAGTTATAAATTAGAGCGTATGTCAAATAAACATTTTGTATATTGAATGACAAGTGCTTATTACTATTAAAAAAGAATTGTTATTCAATCTGGATTTGAATAATCAGCTTTTTTATGCGACCAATCAAAATAGTTAGTGAAAGACCAATCACAAACGTCTTCTACTTCGTCCCTAAAAGAGGGCGCCATTTTGCACCAAAATTTCCTCGTGAAGGTAGTCATCTATTGGATTTATCTAGGTTATTCTGGTTTCACTTTATAATTAATATTTTTGCCCTTTAAAAAATCCTTCACAGCTTTTGATCATTTGTCTTTTAGAAACTGTTCTTTTCCGAATACACCGTGTGTCCTTTGTTAGTGAACATGTATAATATAAGAAAGAACATTAATTTAATTCATTGTAAATAAACATACTCACTAATGTTTTCTAAAGTTGTGGTCGAACTGGTACTCGTATAAAAAATAATAATGTAATAAAGAAATAGAGAAATTAAGTTCTCCAAAAACACATCGTTAAACTAACTGGAGATGCTGACCATTCACCACAAATAATGCCTTCGACTCAAATCGGTAGATTAATATAGGGCCAATCTTTTGATTTGCTTAATTACCACTTAAATATAAATATAAAAAATTGCAATGTAACACTAATAAAATGATCTCGGACACCAAGTTATTTTTAATAATGCTCGGAATAACTAAACCGAGTTTTACACTAAACATTTTTATCAAAATGTAAAATAATAAAAGATATGCAACTATGTTTATTAAATATTTAAAGTGATAGGGTTAAATGAAATATATGTTAAAACTATTTGTAAAAACCTTAAATTACTAAATAATCATTAAACATTAAGTACCTGTTTGTAAAATTTTGTACAGAAATTTTTTAATAACCTCTGGTATCTAAACGATTACGGAAATTTCAATTGAGGTGATGTCATCTTTGCCACAATATTGCGCAATATCTTGCAATAATGCTTTACGTGGTAAGCCACACCCAAACTGGAATTTTATTTCTTATAAATGTATCTTCATGAAATGGAATAATCCAATATTATTGCATTATCTTGAAATTTTCCAATAAAAATTGCAATCATAAAATGAAAGCGTACGCAACAGTAAAATTAAATGCGTAATCCAAAGCGGTAAAATTAAATGTAAAAGTAAAAAAAATAAAAGTGAAGTAAAAGTGCCATCAAATTAATGGCTCTTTTCACTAAATGTAGGTAGAAAACCTAAAAACGCTTTCTGCATCTCTTAACATTAATCAGGAAGTAAAAAAATGGATGCCTTCTAAGTTAGATGATGTGCTCGTGCGCCAAAGGATTTGCGCAAAGAATTAAGTCATGATGACGTAATGCGCGAATAAAAATAATTTGAAGTAGGAATATAAACCATTAAGAAATATATACCCTTAAAAAGATATGCAAATTAAGTACCTACCACATACCTATATTTCAATAATTAAAATTTTCTTATATTTACAACAGAACGAATGAAAGACCTTAAATTAAGGTATATTTTAATACAACTCAAAAAGGGTTGTTACAGTTTCAGAACAAACTTTATTAAATTAAAAATATTATTTTGAATTATTACGATAAATATATATATTTCACTTCATTAAACGGTTCTTTTGTTCATCATGGCAATGCAAGCTTGCCGATTCTCAACTGGTTTAATTTCTTGTACTGAAGAAAAAAAATCATAGTTTTTCGTAAAGAATTTGTTACCGTTATTCAACGTTGCCACCATATATACATTAGAGCAGTGTAAACATGACTTGAATTCAAGCGCCCTCTACTTTATTCTTATTTGATTTCAAATATAGGTATATACCTTAAACATATGGATTCATTATGTTCTATACAATTTCTTGATACGACGCGTAAATTTGCAGCAAAAATTCGTAAAGTAGAATTGTTAGTTTAAATTTTTGCAAAATCTGAATAACGATTAATTTTATAAGAAAAAGTGTAGACATATTTTTTAAAGAAAAAATTTAATTAAAGTTAATTTTACATAACTTTTCTTTATAAAGTTTTTTAATATAACGTAAGATAAGTCTAAAAAATAATTAAATATGAACGAATATGGTTAAACTGTATTATTGATATCTTGTAGAAGCAGGCGGCTTTGGATTTTTTTAAGTTAACATGTATTTATCTCTATTAATCTCTATGTGACATAAAGCTTTAAACGTCATTCCGACATAGATTATTGTTTTTGTTTTTATAATGTTGCCTGTTTTCGGTATCTATATAAATAAAAATGAATCGCCAAATGTGTTGCTAAGCGCAAAACTCGAGAACGGCTGGACCGATTCTGCCAATTTTTTTTTCGAGTAATGGTTGAAGTCTGAGGAAGGTTTTTATGAAGAGAAAAATTGGTAAAATCTCCCGGAAAAACGTGATAACCTAATTTTCGTTTTAATTATTGTAACACGGCGCGCCCAAGCCTCATACTTTCTCTCACACACCGACCATTTATCTCACCGCGAATGCGAGAGTGCATTTATTTGTTATTATTAAGCCACTGGTATCTGTGCATAGTGTTGGAATAATTAATTTTTTATTCTTCCATTCGCTAATATCGCTTATATGATTGTTTTAGCGTTAAGCAGAATAAGAGAATAACCAATTATTTCAGTTCATTCTGTCTACATGAAACAAAAGTGACGTAATGGTGTATCCAGATTCAGTAACCATGTACTACAACGGGAGTTGTAATGTCTAATGAACTGTGAATACACCAAATTGGTTAAATGTTCAGTTAATGCAGAAGTCTTTGTGTGAAGTACCAAAACAAAGAAATCAACCTAGACTCAAATCAAGTTAGAGAGCAATTTAACTTTAACTTTAGGTATTATTAACTTTAGGTTATTGATTAGTAATTTTTGTAGCAATCTTAATAGGTAATCTGTGTATATAAAATTCAAAGTCCTGACTGATATATCAACGCACAGTCTAAACCGCTGGTTCTACAGACTTGACAGAGGGTGTGTTTTTTTGAAGTGTAGGTATCCACTAAGAAAGGGATTTTTCGAAATTCCATCCCTAAGGGGGTGAAAGGACGGGTTGAGTTTTTTTTAACTTTTTTATTCCATGGGTCGATTGACTCGAATAATTATGAGACACGTGTATCACAAAATTTAAATATCCCCCTCCCCATTCTGAGATCGCAGCAGCGCGCGACGGGTACGGCTAGTGAACATATAAAAAGGAGTTATCCTAAAAAAATTATAATTAAAATTATTTCTTTTGTTTTAGTTTTTTAAGTTATCATCTAGATGTCTATTGACCTTTATCTGACATGAAGTTTCAAACGCCTGTTTGCGTAGATTTTGTTTTTACAATGTTGCCCATTTTCGCAATGAACTTATCATAAAAGAATTAAAAAGAGGTAAACTTTTTATTTATATGTTTAATATAATTAATAATAATTTTTAATTACATATTTACGTTTGAACTTATTCGTTCATAACAAAAACTTATAATTTAATATTAGTCAAGTTGCCAGTATGTGAGATCCTTGCGATATTACACGCTCACATTCCATTAATATAAGTAATTTGGTTGTTATCTCATTATATTTAGAGTTTACATGATTTGCATCGATTGGGGCTTGAATCTCGATGGCGCAGATGGTTAGCGCGGTACTCTAGCAAAGTACAGGTCGTAGGTTCAAATCCTACTCGAGGTAAACTTTTTATTTATGTATTTAATAAAATTAATAATTTTTAATTACATATTAACCTTTGAACTTATTTGTTCATAACAAAACTTATAATAATCACCATAAAAGAGGTTGCATAATTATCCAAAAAAAATGTTATTAAAATTATTCATTCCTTTAATTTCCATTTTATAGGTTGGAAGGTCGTGTGGTGTTCCACACCATAAATTTAAGTTAACATCTAGATGGCTATTAACATTTGTCTGGAATGAAGATTTAAACGTCGGTTTGACATAGATTATTGTTTTTGTTTTTACAATGTTGCCTATCTCCGTAATGAACTTATTATAATAATTGAGGTTGCATAATTATCCTAAAAATATTGTTATCAAAAGTATTTCATGTCTTTTAAATTCCATTTTGTAGATTGAAAGGTCGTGTAGTGTTCCACACCAAAAAATTTAGTTTCAGCTTACGTTTACTATTTATAATTGCTCGTTGGCGATTTATTAACGCATTTTAATTGCGTTAATTATGCAAAGGTAATTATGTTGATATGGAAAATGGAGTGCTTGACCTTTAATTATACAAATCTTAATAAAAAGAGTCGAATGTTGAACGCAATAGATCTCGATGATTGTGAGCAATAGGAAAGCCGCAATTAATGGTTTTAAGGTGCTAGCTACCTGGTGACTGTAGATTCTGGCGGATCAGGGAGGTATTTACACATTCGGAAATATAGGAATAGGTTTTAAGTAAATCTGTGTGGTCTATTTTTGGACGAGCAGTGAGAATTTTGATCTAACGATGAGAAATTTTGCTTTTTAATTGTACCCGGGAATTATTTTCGAGGCAACGGTTAATAATACGGAATTTTTCATTAAGATTTCTTACAAGAAATAAATAAGAATTACTTTAAACTGATGATGTTTACTATTATGTTTAACACTATTCGTAATTACTCTAGGGATGGACTTTACTAGGAAAACTTAATTATTAATCTTTACAGATCGATCCTGACTTAATTAAACTAATTAAGGAATTATGTACAACAAGTAATTACTAAATGTTAATAGTAAACCTCTATTAACAGTACTTGCTGGGTTATTGCATAACGACTTATTTGATAGTAAAGTCATATTAACTAAACAATTGGATTATTAATAAAGTAAATTTGCATTAACTTCGCAAATTCATTTGGGGTTCTCCTTAATTAAATAATTACTCAAGATAGATTACTGGATTTTTACATTTTCTCGGGTGGTATCAAAGAATTACAGGATTGCAAAAACACTTATTGAAAGAGCGGGTTTTTAATAAAAACAAAACACAAGATTCATAGGTACCTTCCGGAAACATTTATTTACTTCACGTTAATATACAAGATTGGCGATTAAAATAACTCTGGATTGAATATTTCAGGTGACAAAAAATTACCATTATAGGAAAACAGTTTTAAGCAAATATTTAGTTTTTACTCTTGATGTTGTGATTTAGATAAGCAGGGTTTCTAATGGGACTTTGTAACGAAGTAATTACCTTTAAAACAAGGACTTACATTAAGCAAATATAAAAATTACTCACTTCTGGACAGGAACTAATGTGTGGAGTTTGTATCACAGAAAATAATACTGTAATATGGACCGGTTGTCGTTTTAAAATGTTACTTACTCGTGTAACATGCCTAATGTGGCGTGTAGATTATGTGTAATTTGTATAAGCCTTTCTAGTTGGCTAGCACGTCTACGCGATCACTTTCCAGGAGAGACCGGTGTCGACAGATGCGGAAACTTCCGGCCTGGTCGAAAAGTGAGATCACTGAGCGGGTACCCTACAGTATTCCTTAGCCCTGGTGTTAGAAAACTGTGACACTTGGCAATTTCCCGACACTGACCGTCGTCTGGTGGTCGGTAAATGTGAAGTTGGGCTACTACTCTACTAGCCGCATTCGTCTGACGTATTAGTGTGTGTATAAAGTTTTAAACTTACGTGCTTGAGCATCTATCTTAAATGGCTTTAGATCTGGGATGGAAAGTAGGAGAGCCTTTGAGTTGCGTGATCTCGAATAACTCTATCGGAGCTGGCCAGGAATAGTCGGATGCTGGGAGAGAACCTCAAGACGGTAAAGGCCACGAAATTATTCCACGACTTATACAAAATACGCCGTGACCGTTCATAGCTGCTGGTGTGACGTAAGCATCTCATTGGTCTATTGTGGGTGGGGGAAACAGTAAAGCTCTGACGTAGAAAACCATTAATGGTTTTTGTAACAACGGCGAAGAGAGAAAAATATTGATTTTCTTAATGATGTACTCTAATAATTAAACAAAACGATTAATTAATAAGTAATCAATCATGATACCTGACCTGATTTCCAACTATCTTCTTGAAAAGGATTACGTACTCCCCTTCCTGGTCTCTCCTTAAATATATATCATTAACCCAATATTTTCTTTTTTTATTTAACATCACAACAACTATTTTCAACGAAATATAAATCCCCTACGTCATCCATTTTGAATTTAAACTACCGATGCAACGAATCGCAAACAATGCAACCACACAATCGTACGATAAACGGTCTTAACGATATCACACGACAAAAAAATCGCACGTATCCGCATTCAGTGTAACCATACACTTAGATTTTACAAGCCTGTCAAAGTGTCGAAATGGTCTGATAATTATTTCGTAAATGGTTGACCATAGATATAAGACTTCATACGTAAGATGTGTTTAGATTTATTCCAGGCATTAAAAAATTTAATAATATATATGGTGTTCCGTTTGAATGATCAAAGTTGCTGATAATTTAAGAAGCGGCAACACTGCATCACTGAAAATATTTCTGTTGGATAGAGCATGATTGCTAATGTGAACTCCCCAATTTTGTCTATGTCACTGTACAAATAACTGAGAAAATTGAACGTTTCTAAACTTATTTGTGGTTGCGCAGTAGTTTATTGCGCAAACACGAAAAAGTTTAATATACAGGGTGTCTAGAATCTATCTACGTTCTGTGGCTATCTTTGTTATTATAAGAGATACAGAGTCGGTTAAATTAGCAAAGTTGGGCAGAATTACATGATAATTCAAATACCGACAAGAAAATTCAACATTGTTGCCAACTTTCTAAGATACCTGAAAATAACTAAAAATCGTCCAAATCTTCAATCGGCTATATCTTTTTTAATATTCAAAATACGAAAAAGTTATAAGAGAGACTTTTGATAGCTATTTTTACGCAAAACGGGAAAATGCAAATAAAACATTTTTTTAGAAATTATTTTTCGAGCTACAACTCAAACATACATTTTTTTAAATGGCAATTATAGGTGGTTATGGACTCATTTGATGGCTTATTTTTTTCTGATTTCAAAAACGCAAGCTTTGTATGTATAGTATTATTAGTCAACTCACAATTTTCAAAAAATTGTAATTATAGTATTTACTAAAGAAATGCAATTTTTGTCGTGGTGTGCTGTGATAATTAAAAACAAAACTCTTCATTGAATGACTGTCAAATAGTAGATATTGAATTATTTGTTGTAACCAGTTGTAGTTCGTACTTAAATAGTGAATATTAATGGCTTATTCTTCTGAAGAAACAAGTGATATGCTTTTTTGCCATTACGTGTCTAACAGAGATGCTAATGCTGCTTCGGAATTATATCTTCAAACTTACATGGAAAGAAGACAACCCGATGTTAGATTATTTGCCAAACTCGAAAATTTTTTATTCGCATTTTGTGTAAAAATAGCTATCAAAAGTCTTCTCTTATAACTTTTTCGTATTTTGAACATTAAAAAAGATATAGCCGATTGAAAATTTGGACGATTTTTAGTTATTTTCAGATATCTTAGAAAGTTGGCAACAATGTTGAATTTTCTTATCGGTAGTTGAATTATTATGTAATTTTGCCCAACTTTGCTAATTTAAGCGACTCTGTATCTCATAATAACAAAGATAACCATAGAACGTGGGTAGATTCTAGACACCCGGTATAAAGGGTGATTTAGGTGTAGTCTTAACAACTTCGGGGACCAATAGAATACGTGCAAATAACGGAGATTTGTCCTATGAACTATTGACCTAAAACGCTGTGTTACCAGAGATAAAGGGCTCCATAATATGAATTTTTTAAATAGTTTTTCTTAATATCTCCTAAACGGAAACAGGTACGATTTCCAAATTTGGCAGGTGTACTAGACAAGCGATGGCCATTATTTTGTAACGATTTTGGCGCAATTGCTTTACCAGGGATGTTTTCTGGAGAAGTCGCGCATCCTTCTACCCATTCGAATTTATTTGTTACGCCAGTAATTCTTGCTATTGTACGGTCGCGTAGCGGACATTAATTTTACGTAGACTGTCTTGGACAACAAAAATTGATGGGATTTCTGCAAATTGATGTGTCACTGTTAGTATCGATGAACAATTAGAGACTGCAATGCCAATAAAATGGAAATTTATTTCGTAATTTTCTGCAAAATTCGCTCCAGGACTTGCTTCCTTTAAATTTGCGCCAAGAAGGTTGGATAGTGTTCCAGTGCATTATAGGGGGCAAGTTTGGCAGTGGTTGGATGAAAATAATAATCATCGATGGATCGGACATGTCGGAAACAATAACCTAAATTGGACTACCTGTGACGGGCCAGTTGGTCATAACGGTCGCCCAATTTGAACCCATTGGACTATTTTGTTTGGGGCGATGTCAACGGCATAGTGGGGAACTAATTGAAAGAATACAGAATGGATGCCGTGACTGCAACGCGCGTAATACCCTTGGATATTACTTTTATTCGTTTAACTCGTTCCAAAGAATAAGATTTGCGTTTTTTTAAACTTTTTTATAATTTCAACATTATTGAATAAAATGTATTATTGTTATTGTGAAACTGAAATGATTATTTTTTATTACATTTTATTAAAACCGAATGGGTTCAATTTGTAAAGGTATCATTTACTAGTAAAATTTTACTTCGCTTGCTAATTAATTTCGGTTTGCGTAAATGAATTTTAAGATTTACATTTACGGATTCCTTTCTTAATTGGTTGCGACGGCTAGCTCAAAATTAAAATAAAGAAATATTCACTGTTACCATTGACCAAAGTTATGCTCATTTTTTGATTCATTTATTTATCTGGATTCCCATTGAGTCGACTTCTTCTTTATATATTCAATATTTGGATAAGCTTTTAATATTAATAATCTTTAGCAATAAAACACATGTTGTACTCATTTAATTAAATTCCAAATCTGAACGAAAATGCATCAATACGTTGTTTACAAATATATACAAAAATCAAACCTATAATGTAAAACAATATTCTTAAAACTAACATATGAAATCTTTACAGAATTAAACAAAATTAAAATTAATTGTGATAGTCAAATGTAAAGTTTCGAGAAAATCAAACACAAAAACGTTTTATTTATTAACACAAACAAAACGGGTTCTTTCTTATTTTTGTTGAACAATTGATAATGCTTGCGTTCCGTTGACCGCTAAAGGGACCTCATCAAATAGGGTTATAGACTGCTCTTCGATGATGTCAGTTGGCCGGCATTCTGGAACCGTTCTCCTTTGTTGTCCCTATCTCTTCTTATACCTTTATTAGAGCTCAATACACTTCTAATTTTCTTCCCAACTATTTACTGATTTTTGTAAATTAGTGATCGATAGATTTACACTATACATTTTTTACTTAATTGTTCAGTTTCAATTACAAACGGCATGCGCAATAAACTGCAAGCGAGATACGGAAGATCATACTTTCATTATCAATGTTTTTCAGTTATTATACTTTATTTATCGATCTATTAATTGAGTCGATTGTCTTATTGTACAGGGTGTCCCAACGATAGAGTAAAGTAAGTTTATGCTTAACTAGAATTATTTGTGTAAATATTGTATGGACCATGGGGTAGAGGTAAGAAGTGTGCATTTTTTTAAAATATTGGAAGTTATACAGGGTGCGCCAGAAAAGCAGGACGTGAAAAAGTATGATTTTTTTAAATAGAATGATTTTAGTTTTTAATTCTACCTGTCCATACAAACATATTTTGCCATACAAAAGATTGGCTGAAAGTTTTTAGTTTTTGAGATATTCGCGTTTAAAGATTATTATGGTCATTTTCGTGGGGTTGATGAATGGGCAATTGTTCCGTTATTTCACAATAAAAAAAATTGATATTTCGTGTGAAAAATGAGTGATATTATACTAACGTTTAGACCGAGTAGTATTTCTAATTTTCTCAACAGGGTGTTTGTTATTATAACCATTCAAATTTGAAAATTCTCAAATTAAAAAAATTCAGTTTTTTTTAATTGCACACCCCATATATTTTTATTTCATTTTATTCGGGATTAAAAAATCTATCATTTTTGTCAAATATATCCTATATATATTTTTGATAGTTTTCGAGGAATTTCGATTTTTTCACACTAGCTACTTTATTTTCGATAACATTGCATTGCATGGATCTTAGTAGCCATGGAAAATAATAATTGCGTTACTAAGATACAAAGGTTTCCTACTTGTCAAAATAAACACATTAAATTTGTCGTTTTCGCATTTAACTTGTTATCAATTCTTGTATCAATTATGGATTATTCGACAAATGAATTAATTGATATGATATACGTGTTGGGCGAGGCTGAAAAAACCCTTTATTGGCACAACGAATCTACAAAATGAAATATCCTGAACGTCGAATACCTACTACTGTTGGCTTGGAAAATTTGATGGATAGATTTGATTCTAGCGGTAGTGTTAAATACTTAAAACGTAAAGTTGTTAATAAAAGGGCAGCTAATGAAGAAAAAGAACTTGAAATATTATTAAATATTCAAGAAAATCCCCAAGTGAGTTCTAGAACATTAGCGACGATGTGTGATACCTCCAAATCAAACGTGAATCGAAAACGCTGAAGTATAAGTACCATCCCTATCACATTGAGCTTCATCAAGAATTGCGAGAAGAGGATTTTGCAAGACGAACTGAATTCTGTAATATCATTAATCAACGGCTGCAATTAAATAACAACTTTTTGTGCTCCATAATGTTTTCCGATGAGGCGACGTTTAAAAGCAATGGGGCTGTAAATCGGCATAATATGCACTATTACGCCATTGATAATCCATTTTGGCTACGAGAAGTTCAAAACCAAAATCATTGGTCACTAAATGTGTGGTGTGGTATACTTAATGACCAAATTATCGGTCCCTATTTTTTTGATGATCCATTAACGGGCCGCAGCTATTTGCATTTCTTACGTGAAGAATTGCCTGTGTTACTTGAGGATATCAATTTAGAAGGACGACTAAATATGTGGTTGCAACAGGATGGTGCACCTCCACATTTTTATCGGGACGTAAGGGAATTCTTGAACCAGCAATACCCGGAGAAATCGATAGGACGTAATGGTTTTATATTATGGCCACCCAGGTCATGCGATTTATCTCCACTGGATTTTTTCCTATGGGGATACATAAAAGATCGGGTGTATATTATTAAACCTACAAGGGAGGACATGAAAAATAGAATTCGCGAAGCTTGTCGCACAGTGACCCCTCTTATGTTATCCGAAGTGAGACAGAACATGAGAAAAAGGCTCAATATGTGTATTCAGCAAGAAGGCCGTCTATTTGAGCATTTACTAAGACGCAATGTTGAATAATTATTGAATTACTGTTTCTCATTAATAAAAACTGTTAATATTCTCGCTTAGGTGGTTTGTTTTATTTCGTCGCAATTGTTTTCCATGGCTACCACGATCCACAATAATGTTATAGTATCGTATGTAACGTAGCTAGTGAGAAAAATCGAAATTCCTCGAAAACTATCAAAGATAAGGATATATTTGACAAAAATGATAGGTTTTTTAATCCCGAATAAAATGAAATAAAAATATATAGGGTGTGCAATTAAAAAAAACTGATTTTTTTTAATTTGAGAATTTTCAAATTTGAATGGTTATAACAAACACCCTGTTGAGAAAATTAGGAATACTACTCGGTCTAAACGTTAGTATAATATCACTCATTTTTCACACGAAATATCAATTTTTTTTATTGTGAAATAACGGAACAATTGCGCGAATATCTCAAGAACTAAAAACTTTCAGCCAATCTTTTGTATGACAAAATATGTTTGTATGGACACGTAGAATTAAAAACTAAAATCAAATACGGGGTGTTCTATTTAAAAAAATCATACTTTTTCACGTCCTGTTTTTCTGGCGCACCCTGTATAACTTTCAATATTTTAAAAAAATGCACACTTCTTACCTCTACCCCATGGTCCATACAATATTTACACAAATAATTCTAGTTAAGCATAAACTTACTTTACTCTATCGTTGGGACACCCTGTACATTTATCGCTCGCTATCAAAACATCAGCTTGGAACACTTTCAACACGCACTTAAAACGCTATTGTAAACTATTACGCAATCTTTTTATTACCACCAACTTGATAGCATTTATAATTTAATTCGTTTTAGCTTTTCTTTCTCACCGATAAGGAAAATATCACTTATATTCTCTTAACACAATACTAATTGACTTTTCGTTATAGAACAATTTTAATTGCAGCATAAATCAAGCTGCAGCAATCGCTTTTCAACCAACTCCGATTGCTTACTAGAGGCGACTCTTCTTGGTCGCTTAAGGTGAATTTAGATTAAGCCAGTTGAACTCTCCAGTAAATGGCTGCCAGTAACTATCTCTTTGGAAACACTTTATTCCAATAACTGGACAGGCCAGCTACCGACCTACCGGCGAATTCAAATCTTTTTTATTTTACTGGCCACTGGCGTTGCCCCACTACAGCACAGGCCAGTAGCTGGAGTCATGTAAACACGAAACGCACTTTCCAGTTCCAATTGGTAATTCACGACGTTCACGTGTGCTGGTCAAAAGTACAAAATGGCTAGGTGGAGTGAGGCTCAAACATTGAAATTTGTATGAAGATAATGAGAATTTGTGGAACGGTGTGAATACAAAAATTGGGATGCTCGTAGAACTTCTTTAGAGAACATAGCACAAGAAATGAATATGCACGGTGTAAAAGAAGTGGGTAAAAAATTACAAGTTTACGTTCTACGTATCATCACGAGGTTTCAAAAATTAAAAAAAGTAAATATAGTGGAGCTGGAGCTATCGAAGTGCTTACACCAAAAGTAAAATGGTTCAAAGTAATTAATTACATTATGAAAAATTCCAACATCAAAGACAAAGAAACAGATACAAATTTGGTAAGTAATGTTTATATGGAGGTTACTTATAAAAAATGAATAAATATTTTGGTGTTTTGCTAATTTATTTACATAGTTATTGTTACTATTTTTTGTATTTTATTTAATCATTTTTTCTTGCCAATCTACAGCACCTTCGCCACAGAAATATTCTTTATATAGAGTTCTCAGCTATTAGTTTAGGTCTGTTATTTTATCGTGATGGTTGACACAGTTTAGATCGCCATTGATCATGAATAACCATAGTGTTCAAGATGTCTTCATAGTCAAAACTTCCAGGTGGGGTATAGGTAGTAGATGAAGTTATATGCAGACAGTTATGTAGGGCACAAGCAGTTTTAGTAATTTTCGCAGTAGTTTCAACTTTCAGGGCAATTGGTTTTGAAAAAATACGAACACGACTTGCTAAAATTCCAAAACCATTTTCTACAATTCTTCGTGCCCTACCTATCCTGTAGTTATATAGTTTTTCTTGATGTGTTAGAGTGGTTTTGAGTAGGGTTTCAATAAGTACAGTTTTAAATGAAAACAATCATCACCTAGTATTAATCCTCCTTTAGGAAGTAATGATTTATTTTCCAACAGTGGATATAAGCGACTTTGCCGAAACACTTCAGCATCGGAATTGCGTCCATATGTAAACATATCTAAAGAGGTAATCATGGTCGACAATTGCCATGAGAGTGATACTTTGGAAGCTTTTATAATTAACACGTTGATTGCCAACTACGAGTTATCTCGTAGTTTGCGTTCTTGCCTCGGAGGCCAACTACGAGATAACTCATATTTTATTTACTTGCCATATTTGTACAGCTACGATTAAATTCATAGTACATCAATGTAAATATGAATAGATGTCCTCAAGGAAGAGAACAAAAATCAAGATTGGCTTACATAAACAGAAAATTTAATAAATGAACTAAAAATATATTCATACAGTTTATGTAACATCAACAGTAAAAGAATATTTTTATGTCTTGTGATAATTTTTAAAACAATCTTCCACACAAAGGGCTGGCTTCTTTTCGCAGATGGGACAAATTTTTTGCTTTTGTGCAAATTCAACATTGCTTTGTTGGATGCTACTTTTTTTCGGTAGGTGAAATACTTTGTAAAAAATGAAATTCTTGCAATTTCATTTTCTTTGAAGCTGATTGGAGCTCTTCTCCAATCAATGTGTAGATGAATGCTTCTCTAAATTTTATGTTTTATGTTAGAAGTTACTGCTTGAAAACTTTTATGAGCACTATGTACATATATCTCTATGATATGTAGTGCGACCTTCTTGAGCCATATAATTGTTTGTCTTAGGGCTGTGCAGTATGACAGCATTTTATATGATCGATCAATGTGAAACATTCCTTGATTGTAATCCCGAACTATATTCGGTTTTATAGAATTTTTTCGTGTTTGGATATGAACTAACTTGTAGTTGGCTTCCGTGAAGAACTTTCTGTTACACAAGCCAACTACGAGATAGTTTGTAAGATCTTTTTTGCAAAAAACACATTTTATATGCTTTTTTATGATTATTATGTATTATAAATATAGTTTTTAATAATATGATATGATTAAATTAAATTGACTTCCTAGACCGGAATCTTGAAAAGTACCATGGCAGTCAATGTGTTAAAGTATTCACTTCCTGAATTAGGAGGTGCTTGAATCACTACATGTTTTCTATCGATCCCTCCACAACATCCGGGAAGATCCATTTATGGTGAAATAAAACTTGCATATAAAAACAATATTTAATTATTTAAATTACAGTTTAATAAGCACACTTGTTAAAAAAAACATTTTCTTATAGGAAATGCAAGATAACACAACACAAGACCAGCTTATGTATGAAAGTAGCCACAGCAACGAGGTAGCAGTGTTTTAAGCGAACCTTTTCCAGAACCTGCCCCACAATTGAAAAAAACTAGTATTACACTTAGAACATATTTAACTAAAAGGGCTAGAGTACATTCAATAACTGCAGCTGTACACGAACTAAAAGATTTGAATACAACCTTGAGCGATGCATCAACCAAACATACTGAAACAGAAGATGAGTGTTCTATAATGGGCAAGCATATAGCAATTGCAACTACGAGAACTACACATCCAAGACAGAATGACAGCTAATATTGAACCTCAGCAGGTGTTAATGAAGTATAGGCTTAAAAATATTCATTCGTCACCCCATTAAGTGCATCTGACTGCAGAGAAAATACTGTGACCCTTAATAACGAGATTGTAAATACAGCAATGCAGGTTTGGAATATGAAACAAACAGTAGTAACTTTTGTTAATTTAGATATTAACTGATTTTGGTATCAAACCTTAAGCATTTGTAGAGTCTAGATTTTTTTATGTTTTCTAAATTGTTTTTTATAGTTTAATAAAACTATATAAACATTACTTACTTTTATAAATTTCGTTAAACCCTCATATATGACAGAGAGGCCTTAGATATGTGAAACACAATTGATAACATTCTAAAGTTTGTTCCTGAGGCAAGAAAAGTTAATTTTGCCTCCAAGTTTACTCACTGGTTTCACGAAAACATATTCAACGCTGGATTTCGTTATCAATCCAATCTTTTATTCAAACTTTCACTTTTTTATATATATTTATCTTCTTCTAACATATCGACAAGCTCTTCATATAATACCAATGATAATGATCTTACGGACACGCAATGTACAAACTTTCCGTTCGTCCATTTTTCTTTACTGGATTGCCACACTGCGCTTTGTTATGCTTAAACAGCAATTGCCAGTTCAACTATCTTTCCAGTGGCTGGAGGATAGTTCACAAGCCAGCTACTGGCCAACTGGTGGAACAGTCATTGGCTTAATCTAAATTTGCCTGTACTTAACGCGACTATTTTAAAAACTGCACATCATGATTATGACAGCGTCTCATCACTTCCAACACATCAATGCACTTGCAAATGCAGTGTATTTTAAATATTTTCAAATTGAATATATAGGTACAAATAAACAATAACGATTTCTTTATCCAGAAAACTAATATATAAATATCTAATTTTGTACAATTTAGCGCCAACCTTAAATTTTTTCGTTAAAGCTCCCGTTACATGAGCTAATAATAATAATCGTGTCCGAATTGTGGCTGTAATTAATTCTTTAATTCGTCGATGTCGCAAACCCAAAGAAACAGGAAGAAGGCATTTTGAACAATTGCTATAATACGTAATTGTTGGTTTGTCGTATACTTTTTTTGTTCGTCAAGTAAATGTTTGATGCTCTTGACTATTCATACCCGTAAATGAGCCTACAATTTTATTAGATGTCCATTGAATTTTGGCCAAAAACTGAACAACAAGCATCGAAATAAAAATTTGTTGGTAAAAACTATCCCATATACCGATTGCGCCAAAATCGCTACAAAATAATGGTCATCGTCCATATCGCGAGCAAGCATTTTGGGATAATAGTTCAAAGGACATATCCCCATTATTTTCACGTATTTTATCGATTCCTAAAGTCATCAAGATTAAACCGGAATCACCCTGTATATAAATAAGTATAAAAAATATATAGGATTACTTAGTAGATCAGCAGTAAGTGAAAGGTGCTAGAAGGTTCTCATGAGAAGAATTGATAGTAAATGACTACTCATAGAAAATGTGTTCGACTCAAGTGAGAAATCAGTCTTCTCAGGACTACACTTGATGACGGAAACAGAGACTGCTTCCAAAATGTCGTGCTACAAAAGCAAAAACTGTGAAAATACGCCGATCAGTTTAACTAGATGAGACTGCAGTTTTACAAAACACTCGTAATACAGAAAACGTAATTGTATTTAAGCACTATCAGTTTTTCTTAAAAATATCATACCTTAATTTGCCATCAAATTGTTTTGTCGTTACTATAATGGTTTGTAGTCCCAATAATGTTTCAATTAATGAAGTTCTACATTAATTACAATTTTACTAAAAAAATTAAACAGAATTAATTTCAAAATATGGATTTATTGAACAAAAGAAAATAAACGTATTCTTTATACATCGTACAGATGTATATGCAGAATGTTAAATGCAGGACCCCCTATCACTTACATTACCTTAACGTTATCATTTACTTTCAAACATACAGTACATTCCTCAATTGAAATTCTGCAAACATGTCCTTATTTGAATAAAAGTAATTAAAATTCACATGTAGTATTTCTTATAAAGAAAAAGATTCACACTTTAAAGGACTATCGGTACATCATTTACACTATATGTAAAATTCAAATTATGACTAATACAAAAAATCACACAGATACTAAACATTTTCATATAAATAATTAAATTTTCTTCATTCCTATCTTAAAATTGAAAAAAATTTAATCCTCAGTCTGGATCTTAAGCAACTATCATACTTTCGTGAAGGTTTGTTAGGCCATTATTCAAATTTCCGTCATCGTTCATCGAACTGTAATCTAGTGCAAGTGGATCTTCCAATTCAACAAGTACTACATCGTCAGAACACTGCTTTGATGGTTCTAAACATTCAACATCATTACTTTCTTTTTCAATTTCTTTCTGTTTTGAATTCGGAATATTCATAGGGCAATAATCTTTAAAAGGGTGTGAATGGAGTGTTAATTTGCTGTAATTTGTAGCCAAGACAACCTTAACAGAAGACATTTTTTTAAGCTGCTCATCAGAAATGCCTACATTAACAGCCACATTTTCATCTACTATGTTTTCGGGTACTGATTTTTTCGATGATGGAGGTGTGCTTGGTGGTGGACTTTCAGTAGTATTTTCTTCTATTGAAAGCGAAGTTTCTATTGAAGGAGACAGAGTAACATTGTCATCAGGTATTGTGATAATAGGCGCTAGTAATTCAGAAACTGGTTTTAGTTTAAGATAACCATGTGCAGTTTCTTGTGTTGTTTCGTTGGTTTCAATTATAAAATCATTCGGCACTGAATCAAGTACAATTATATCATTATTATCGTTATCTTTATCATTAAGCTCCTCTAATGGGACAGTGTCATCAGACTCCTCCGGTGCAACAGCATCTTGAGGCATTGTAAATTTAAGCTTTTTAGTCCACTTATAAAATCAGTTCGCAAGCACTTCTGTATGTCCATAATCGAAGCCATAGAATTACAGAATACTTCTTGTAAGTCATTATGAATTTGTGCTAAACCTTCCAGAGATTGTATATTCATTTGTTCCTCTGAGAAAGAAGTTAATTTTGTACCAAAGTCTTGATTTACTTTTAGAGCTAAATCAATAGCTTTATTGAGCCAATCGCCTCATACCTGGTATTAAAGAGGTAAATGCTTGATTGATCTTCACCGTAACACGCTTAGATGACACAGCTTTTGGAGCAGATTTATTGCGTGTTTGCTTTTTATTGCTTTTAGCTGGAGCTATGGTCTGTCTCTTACTAAGTGGAGCTGATGTTAACGAGTTATGAAGTGTAGGATAGGAAACTTGAGTTTGACTTACAAATTGAATATCATTATCATTTAAACTTGTAACTTCAGGATGTGACAGTTCTTGTGTTGCAGAATCTAATTGTGAGATAGTATGTAATGGCTGTAGTGAAGGTGATCCTT